>JANZLC010000007.1:24264662-24278568 GCA_026413385.1 Erythroxylum gracilipes | reverse complement strand
GTGGGCCTTTACATCGCACTTTAAATTGTCCTTGTGGGAAGTATCATCATCACTTATTTCTACGTAGCCAGACTCATCAAAGTCCCAAAGATCCTAGGACTTAAGCAGTGTTTTCATCCTAATACTCCAGAATTTTTACGAATCACCTTTAAAAATGGGTATGTGCGGATGCGAAACATTGAGAGAACTTGCATTTGCTTCCATTTTGTTTGACAAAAATCAGAATGCCCAGTAGAATGAACCTAGCTCTAATACCAAATCTTAGAAATTAACAAACAAAAAGATGAAAAACAGTGACTTAGAAATGGACAAACAAAACAATGAAGACAACATTATTTGAATAAGCATCTCAAGTGTGTAAATTAACCCATAACTGCGCCTATAAATAGGTTGTACAAGACAGACATTATAACACCAACTTAATAAAGGGAAACTAAGAGGACTCTCAACATAAATAACAGGAAAGTAGAATGACTCTCAACGTAAACTAATGAGAAACTAGGAGGACTCCACGTTTATTTTGCTACTTAATAAACCAAAACAACAACTATAACTGAAACATTCAAATAGCTTCCAACAGTTTGGTCGTTGTTCTCTTAACAAATTATGTTATACAACACGAAGAGGATTTTGTTACTCAAAAGACAACATATTTGATTTTTGGACCAGCAATTCCTTTTCTGTAGACTTTTTCAAATTGTTTCATATAATAGGATTCTCAAAGTGGACAACTTAATCTACATTTCTAGAGCGTCCTTTAAACTTTTTGTGGCTTAAGTTGGGGAAGGGTTCTTTGCTTTGAATTTGAACTATTTATTTCTCCTTAGTGAACTTGCCAGAAATGTATCCTTTAGCAAGCATAGTGATGCAACCCATAGTCTTGTTTATTTGTATAGTGCATTGTGTATAGACCATGTACTGAACGTGATTTATTTTGGTACATGGTCATTGTGTCATCGATATTGCATTATCTTTACTATTTTTCTTAATAAATTTTCTTTAACCTCATTGAATTATCGATTAATATTTATACTTCCTTTTTGTTTTTGTCAGCATTGCTTTCTTTTTCTTCGGTGACATCTTCTCTATTGCGCTGTTTCTTTGCCACAAATCACATGATATGTCTTAGTCTCTTACCCTTGATATCTTATTCTCTTACTCTTCAAGTGGATGATGATAGATTCTAAAGTTAAGTAACATTCAAACTTTCAATTCTTAGAGAATTATGGCATAAGAGCTTCTCCTTATGTCAGGAATCCCACATCGGACAAGTATGAGAGCATTTAACAATTTATAATAGTGTGCAAACCTTCCCCTCTTGAGTTAGCTTTTGGGGGTGAGTTAGGCACTTCTAACATGATATCAGAGCCTACTTGTCTCGATGGTTTGGAGCGGTGCCCGATTATGTCCCTTTGCCCAATATGTTCATCATATGTTCAGTCCTGCTTTGGATTGAGGAGAATATATTATGAATCCCACATCGGACAAGTATGAGAGCATTTAACAATTTATAATAGTGTGCAAACCTCCCCCTCTTAAGCTAGCTTTTAGGGGTAAGTTAGGCACTTTTAACACCTTGTACATCATGTTGTAGATGATGGTCAAGATATAGATGGAATGTTGAGTAGTAAACCACACGAGACTTTCTTTAATCAACATTATATCATTTTTTTTCTATTCAATTTGAAGAATCACACATCATTTTTGTCCTTTTCCGCCGCCCATTTTTGCTCAAGATCGGCGCTGCTTTGCAACTAAAGAGAGTTTTAGTTTAAGAGAACGGTTGGGGCCGGCAAAATGGGCCTTTTGGACCATTTTCTTGAAATTAAAGCCCAACTCACTCAATAATAAGTTTTGTAATTTAGAAAAAAAGATTTAATTGTTAAAAATTCATGTCAATAATAAACATTCTAATTTTATTTAATTAAATTATGAAAATTATGAAAATATAATATCCCATTCAAAATAACACAATATGCAAATTAAAGTACTTTTCATTTGTCATATTGTTCTTTTATTAGATTAAATATTTCGTACTATTAATTTACATTCAATTTTAAAATTTTCATACAAAACTAATAGCTTGAGACTAATATGAAGTAGTAACAAAATTTTTGGAAGTAAATCAACAATTCATCATAAAAAGCAGATCAAAATAATTTAGTAAGAGTAGCGTTAGCAATTTAATCGATCCGACCTGACTCAAAATCAACCTGCTTGACTCAAATTGACCAATTTTCAAAATCAAAGTTGAAATTTGGTTCAATGGCTCAATCTAACAAAAATTCTGGCTACTTTTTTAGTTCTTAACTGAAATAATGTCATTTTATTATTATAAATTAAAAATGAATAATTTTATAAAATTTGAGAACCGAGGACTTTAAGGCTCTATTTGGCAATCAGCTGATTGCATTTAGCTGATAGCTGATTCTATCAGCTGTTAGTTGATAGCTGATTATATCAGCTGATTTGACCAGCGGATTACATTTGCTGTATGTTAAAGATGTTTAGTAAAATTAGCTGTTTAGTATTAGCTGTTTATGTGTAAAATGACTTATGAGGACATGACTTTAAAAAATTATAAAATTATAAATATTATATATTTTAGTATTTTAATGAATATTCTTATAAGAATTTAGATTTTAGATATTTAATTCAACAAAAATTAAGTTTATAACTTTTATAAAAAATATAGAACATATAATAATAATAATAATAATAATAACTTCGTTGTTTTGTAGCTAGTTTATTGAAATTGGTGCTCCTGTGCTTGGTTCCTTAATTTTTGTTCCATCACTTTGTGTGATCTTTAGGTTTTTTAACATGGCATTTGAATCATTCATGATAATAATCCTTCAACCGAAATAGTTAAAGAGTTCTTTAAGTAACAATTTACAAATTCATAAGCTTTACAAGGAAACAAGAACAAGTTGAAATCCCCAAACCCCATAATTGCATAGTCATAAACACATAAAACAGTTTATTCTTAACATATCAATGAACCTCACTCAAACACAAACCTCTTATGCAAGAAACATCCATGTCAATGAGTTCTTGACCTCAGTTTCCTGCGAAATCTCTAACAGTGAACCCAACCTTATCAAACTTGCCTTCCTCATCACTCTCTCTGAACTTCAAGTAATCCTTACAAACAAATGGCTTGAACACTGCTACTTTTCCTTCTCCAACCACTTCATCAGGAGCTGAAATCACCTTCTCATCCTGAAAACACCAAAAGAAGGCCAAAGAGAATCTGTTAACATTCCTTCTCAGAACAACTCGATGTTCTGATGATCTCAGCCTTGCATTGCTCCAAGCGTGCATCAAGTCTCCAATGTTCACTACCAGAGAATCTGGACATGGGTTTATGTCCATCCATAGACCTTCCTTGGACCTTACTTGAAGCCCTCCAATGTCATCTTGGTAAACTATAGTTACACAGCTCATGTCTGTGTGCATTCCAAGCCCTTCAGTTTCTTCTCCTGCCAAGTTCTCTGGTGCTGAATAGTTGATGATTCTCAGGTATCCATGGCAGTCACTGAAGTCTGGGTCATAGAACTTGTTAGGAAACTCTTCTCCTAAGCTCAATAACACTACCTTCACTATCCTTTCTGAGAGCTTAGACATCTTGTTACAATATTCTGTCAAACTTTGACTGTCCAAAACACAAATCAGAGATAGGAACTTATGAGTAATCAACACTCCATCCTTGAATGCTTAGTATTGAATAAAAGAAACAAGAACAATTACTTGAATAGAGGATTTGGATGATCGAAAAGAACTTCAGCTGAAACCTGTGCAGAGGCAGCGAAGTCAGGTCCAGACACACGAAGGCTTTCAAAGAAAGGAGATGCTATGAAACGTGGAGTGTAAGTCCTGGCTGAGGAAAATGGTCCAGCCTTTATCTTCGTAGTAAAAGGAAGTTTAAAGAGATCATTAGAGACAGCATAGATTTTCCTGAAAAGATCTCTGCAAACTCCATGATTGGTTATACGAAAGAAACCCCAGTCTCTGCAAGCTGAAGATAGTGTAGAAAGTGCAGATGGGCTGAGGAGGAGTGGCTGAGAGACATCAATTACAGGAAGGTCTATGGAGGTTTTAGAATCAGGCATTGCTTTGAAGATCAGACAAAAATGATGCGAGTTAGTTTGTTCAGTTTGGATTTTCAGGTCCTTTTTAAAGCTCGTTGTAGTAGGAATAAAGGAACATCATTAACTATAAACATTGAAGCTATGTTTTACTTCATTACACGACAAAATTTGACAGGCTGTCACTCATGAACATGTTCATACTTAATCTGAAAGTCAACAACACAGCTTGGCTATTCTTAGGTGGAAGTCATCTTCTAGTTTGTATGTGTAGAAGGTCAACCAAAGGAAACTTGTATTTGTTATTTATTTATTTATTTATTTTTAATACACGAAACTTGTATTTGTTAATCTGCAAGCTGATGGGCAGCAGAAAGCAGGAATGGAGGAGGTATCCTGAATCAGGACAGGCATCACCATACCAGCGATTATGTCAAATTCTTAAAATGGACTGATTAATTAATTTACTTACTAATTTTTAACTTAACTGAAAAAATAAAAATCAACCAGAAAATTTAAATAGTTTAAAGTTTTTATAGTTGAATTGTTTGAACCGGTTTAATTTTTAATGTAATATTAATTTCAATTATTAGAAAAATCAGCTGGTTCAACTGTAAAATTTTTGAACTGACAATTTTTTTCAGTTTGATTTTTAACTTTTCAATTTGATTTACTTTAATAACTTTTGTTGTTAAAAACCGATCAATTTATTAATTAATCGATCGATTTTTATAAATTAGTAAATTCATATAAACTAGACTATATCAATTAATTTTTATTTAACAATATATTTTTAATTAAACTTTAATTTTTTCTATGGTTAAGGACAATTTTTTAAATCATATTTTAAATTCTTTAATTTTATTCAATATTTAGCCAGTTTTATAACGATCTAATACCAGTTGAACCTTTTAAACTTTATCTTACTATTTTAACTTCAGGTCCAATTTTTAAAATATTGAATAATTTCAATACTAAATTTAGACATAAAATTAATAAAATACTACCGAAAGAAAATTTAAATATAAAAATATGCATTTATGCATTTAAATTCATGATATATTTCTAGTATTGTATTTATATTACTATTTATCTAAAAACATAATCTAATATATGTAATTAATCCAAACAAATTATTAGGATTTTAGTATGGTTGAACTATGGAGGAGGGTCAGAAGCTTGAACCTTACTCTTGCAGTCCATAAGCACATTGTTAAAGCATTTATGGAGCTGAATTTAAGAAAGAGCATGCTCGTTGGTTTCTTAATTCTTACCATTTCACCAACTTGTACATTCTTAAGTTTATTATGGTTGATAGACTTTTTTAAAAAAAAATCAATTTTGTGAGCATATGCATATGCTCTTTCTGCTTAATCAAACGTTGAATTAAGTTCACAATTATATCAAAGTACATGATATATATATATATAATAAATTTCCAACTTCAAGTATGACTTACAATCAACAAATTAGGGATGACTCAGCTTCTGTTTGGTTGAGCTTATACTAGTAGAACTTTTGTTGGTACAGTTTTTTTCTATAGATTTTTTTTGTAAAGAACTTTTTTAAGAAGCTAGTTGATTGTTTGACTATCATTTTAAAAAAAAACTTTTTTAACAAAGCTTCATATAACAGACTATTTGACAACATAAAAATAAAAAGTACTTTTAATTTTAACTATATTTTATTTTGTAATAAAAATCATTTATGCAAATAAAAATTATTTAAAGTATATTAAACAATATGCAAAGCACAATATATTAATTATTATATAATTTTAAACTATATGAAACATAAATTAAAAAATATCTAACCGAATCTTTTATATGGATTATAACATAAGTAAACTAATATCGAAAATAAATATTAAAATATATAAAAGCCAAATAATATTATATAAATCCCAAAATAAATATCCAATTTGAGTAAATAGTTAAATACATAATAAATGGGAAGATGTGTTTGTGGTTATTATGAAAATTATGTGTAAAATATAAGGGCAAAAGGGACTAAAAATAGGCTTATTAATTGATCTGAAAAATCTACCTGAAAAAGAACTTTTTTTAGAAGTTTCAAATTTGAGCTTCTTAAAAAGTTGTATTTTAGCTACCAAAAAAATCATATCTATTAAAGAAGTGCTTTTTTATTTTACAGCCAAACATCCATTTTTATTTAAAAAGGCTTTTGTGGTAGAGAAATGTGCTTACTGGCCTCCCAAAAGCCTATCCAAACAACCACTAAATCCCTTGTCGAACAACCGTTACTTATTCATTATTCCGGTTTAATATCCTTTATAAACCTTTACAAGTTTAATATCTCAAATAGTATACCTAATCCTTCTTGATAATGATATACAACAAAAACCTTCAAATCTCTTTTGTTGGTCTCCCACCCACATTAATTTTTTTTTAAATGCACCTAAATTATAATCTATAATTAACATTATTTCTATATATAGATTTACAACTTACGTTCAAACTTTTGATGTTACTCTAACTCACATATGAGAATAATTGAAGCTTTTTAAGAACAATATTTTATACATCTTAATACTCCTTACAAAGTTTACCCTTAGTAATTAATGTACCAAATATTAACAATTCGTATGATTTATCTTATTAAAAAATATTAATATAAATCATAAGTTAATATAAAACTGTTTATAAGTGTTAGTACCCAAGATTGCTCAAGTTACTCCTCACCAAATTTTATATTAGGTGAATTTTGATAGCAAAGAAACTCACCATACTTCTTATGACTTGAAGTGAAGAAGTATTAGAAAAATTATAGTGCAACCGTGTCCTGATTAAGTAAATTCTGTATTTCATATGTGATCTTTTTTTCTCACCGCACTCATTATTCAACGACCATTTAGTCAATATTTAATATAATTCATGACTAGAAGACAACTGTTGGCATTTCTTGTGAAAATGAAATACAAATGCCAATAATTGTTAGAAAAATTCATAACAAAAAATGCAGCTTATGTTTATACTACAATAAACCCAAAAAGGGAGCATGAGTGATCAGCTGTGGATTTCCAACATTGAAAATTTCGACTCTATTCGCTAATGGCTTTATTTATCTTTAATTATACTATGCATCTTTGATATAATAAAAGACGAAGTCAAATGGTTTCCTTCAATAGTTGAATATGTTTTAAATGGGAGGAATATCTAGGTTAAGGACTTTCTGTGGCCGACTTTGACCGTTAAAAGAGTCCCCGTTTCATGACAATTGCCTAGAAAGATGCCTCCTTTTGGCTTTATATATATGGCTTATAGTTGAGAAAGAGAACCTTATGCCATTGCTTTTGCTGAGAACCTGGTACTTCGGGTCGTAACTCATAAGCATATTTTAAATGTCATTTTAGAGAAGAGCATATTATGAGAGTGCGTGTATAGATTTACTACATATTGTGTTTGATCCTTGAAACAAAGCGTAAATGTCTTCCTTCCTTAAATTATGATGAAATTTAAAATTTGTGGGATTGCGAGAATGAAAATTTCTTTTGTTTTAATGAAGACATTAAACTAAATGTTACACTTTTGTAAAGTCATACTTTATGAGATGATCATATAAATGTTATGATCAATTCCAAGAAATAAGGCTCGTTTGGTAAACAGCTGATAAGCTTTTTTTAGCTAATTGACCTAAATTAGCTAATTGATCTTATGAAAAAAGCTATTAAACTTGTTTGGTTATGAGCTGGTTGGGTTGGCTGATTTAACCCAACCAGCTGATTTTTTATAAGCTCCTCAATAGGAGTGTTTAGGGTAATTAGCTGATAGCTTTTTAGTTTAATGTCGATTTTACCCTCACTTTACTCTTTACTCTTAACTGTCTCATTTCTTGTTTTCTCTAGAATCTTCTTCCTTTCCTTAGCTCTTTCCTTGCATCTCTCACATCTCTTAGCTCTCATATCTCCACCAGATCACCAGTCATCGGTTTATGGATGTGTTTACAAATCTGTGTAGTTTGTATAAGAATCAGAATAGTGCTCGTAATAGAGATCATAAGAAATTGGATCCTCAGAAGATAGGTAATCAATAAGGTAAGCACCAGATCTTAGACCACATCCTCGGAGAGTCAGATCTTAGACGACAGATCATACTCTTTTGTTTCTCTTTTCTTGTTTCCATTTTCCCTTGTATTTTACACCTTTCTTTCTTTTTGTTCAGATGTACATCACGATTTTCTGGTGTTCGATAATTTCTAAAAATCTTTGTTCAGTTTGTTTTGTAGCTTCTTCCAAGGGATTATTCATTCAGGTGTGTTTTCTATAAGCCCACTCTCGCAAGCTTAAGCTTTTTATGATTCTTCTTCTTTTTTGATCTTGCTCACCGTAGAATTATCAATAGAACTATGCCTAAAAGTTCTTATGCTCATTCGTTAAATCTCCCATGTCTATTTATGAAACATCATTTCTTTAAACATTTGCGCTCTTATGAATATGTTGTTCGGATCATCCTTGAGGGACTTTCTCCTTTAAGGGAATGATTTCGACAGTTGAAGGTCTCCTATTTTTTAATAACTACATCTTTTTTGGTAAACATTTTCGTAAGAATCCTGAAGTTAACATCCTTTTTTTTCTCAGGCAAAAGGGTATGATCTTCTTATGCAGAATAAAGCTCTTTATAGTGATAACGAGCAGTTATCACAAGTGAGTTATGGGAATTGTCTAAACTCTGAGTTGTTGTCTTTGTTGAAAAGTTTGATATCTATAACGTTTAGAAGTGCATGAAAACCCTAAATGATGAATAAAAAACTAGGGCTAGCATATGTACAATGTATGAAGTATGCGCCTATGGTGTCATTTTCCATATTGTGTGAAGAGTTGTACCATTTACATTAATTGGGGGGCAAATGTCATTGCTTATTTCAGTCGTGTGTTTAAGAATAAGAAAGTTTGGTGATTGCAAATGGATTTCTCATTTTCTTGCCCTGAAGTATGTTTGGGCATGGTTATTGCATTTATGTGGCAGCTACCTGTGTTTGACATTATTTACTATTTATGTCCACTCCCAGATCTTTGACACACTACTTTATGATTGTTGTGCCTCGTCAAATGCTGTTAAATTATCAACCCTACCAAAGCCACCTCTTGTACCCAGTCAAACCAGTCGTAGATCAGCAATTAACTTCTCTAAAATAAATTATTGCACTGAATAGGGTCTAGATTCATATATCTATTAACAAAGCATAAAGGCTAAAAAAAGTTATGGCTTTATTTAAGAATAGTTGAAGTTGTCATTTAGTAAAATGTCTCATTTTCTTCATAGTTTATTTATATTTTTTGTAATCTTGAGAATGCAACTGATATATTAAGTTTCACCTTAATTTTGTGAAAGTGTTATGGAGCTTTGTAGAAGTTAGAATCTCCAAAAATTTGTATGATATAACTCATACGAGATCTTGAGTTATACACTACTATATGAATGGTATTTTTCTCAAAAAGTATCTTAATAGAAGAGCTACTCATTTTTGTAATCAATTGCTTATCGTAGCTTCCTACATCTTTAAGGATTATCTTCAGCAAAAGGGTTAGTCAGATAGAAATTATAGTGGTTCATTTTTTGTATCAACAAAAAAGGGAGACCAACAACATTTCATCTGGTATGTTGTTCTTATACCACCTTGTTACTTGTTTCTTTTATATTACGTCTATAGTGATTCCAATTCTGCTTTTGCTTAATCAATTTGTGTAGCAGGTGATACATTAGAAGGAGCTGTAATGTGTAGGGGACACTTCAAGGTGACTTCAGCCGATCTCAGTCCCAAGGTATTTATGGATGATTATATTGTGATCACTGGTTAACCAACGTTAGCAGTTTGTTATTGACTAAGAAACCAATTATAGAGTTTTGTTTCGACATGTGTACAACAGATGTCTTATTACATGTTGAGCAAGGTATAGTCTATCATAATTAAGTTGCAATTAGGCATTTTAATCATTGTTTCATCAATTTTTTTACTGAGAAGTAACTTTCAGAATTAGTTATCGTGAACTAAAACTAAAAGACACGTGTTTCCTATTTACAGTGGTTAAGTATCTTGATCAATGGTTTCTTCATGTATTGGAAAATAGTCGCATACTAGTTCAGGTGTGTTTTTACTACCATCTACTCAACTGCTCAGATGATTCATTTTTAGTGGTTGTTTTGATGATTTTGCAAGTTAAGTTTGGGTAAAGTGAGAGCATAAATGTCTGTCCACTTACCTCAACCTACAGGTAACTTATGTTGCAATCTTTCCTTGGAACTATCTGTTGATTTAACAGAACATTTTTTAATAATATTCATAAGTTATCTAGTTGTAACTTTATTGTAACTATTTGTCTATTATCAAACTATCTAGTTGTAACTATCTGTTAATTTAACAGAACATCAGTGCCTGCAGTTCCTTTTTGAGACCAGTATGAAACTAAATATAAGATTTAATAAAAGTATATCTGAGATAGATTTAGTTTCATTAAATGAAGTATAATAGTAGTTGAGATAAATATGGATTTACTTCTGTCTTTACTGTGTCAACGAAGTATGTTGTAGAAAGTTATATTAATTTTGTGGGGGTTGTAGTTATTTTTTGTATTTATTGCATTTAACTCCATTTATTACTCACAACTGCCCCACCGTCTCTTTTTCACCTTTAAAATGGAAAAGCACAACACAATTGTTACTTGTTAGTCTTTACAACTTGCTTTTTTCTAGTCATCAAGTTCTTCGGAATCATCAAGATGGGTAAAATACTTCACTTTCTCCCATATATAAGGTAAAAACTGCTTTTATTTAGTGTTATTGCTTTTCTAGGAATTATGTCTTATTATTCTTGTAAGTATGACATAACATGCTATGTTTTGTAGGCCGTTTTTGTTCCACTAATCATGTAGAGTCTTTACAGGTTGTAAATACTATTCTTCCCTAAACAGTTGTTAGTCACCATTGTTAGTTGTTCCTTGCTAGAAGTTTTCATTAGGTTGTGTGGCTTATGTTATTTGGTACGTTGTAGAAATAGAATGAATGACGATGAACGGATTGAGCCGGAGAATTATGATTTTGATAGCGGCTATAGGAGATCGAAAGAAGAAATAAAAAGCAAAGAAGAAAAAAGTTCTTATGTGTTGAGTTTTAATAGTTTTATAATGTCTGTAATCATAACCCTTCTCTATAAATTTATGTTTATGAAATGCTATAGAAATGTTGTACCATTATTACATTTTTGTATCATTATCTCAAAATGTTATAAATTTATTTTTCTGAAATGCTATAAAAATTTATGTTTGTTTATATTTATCATTTTCTAATATTATTTAACTATTTAATAGTTATTTTGTTACCAAAATGAAGTAGTATTTTCTTAAATTATTATATAATCACTCCACTAAATTTAGCCTTCAAGAAAGATATAAAACATAGTTATACATTTCTACTACTTGTTCTTGAAAGGTTTGTCTTCACATAATATGTGTGATGAATAGAAATCTCAAATAAGTATTCTATATATCAAATTTCAATGGTCTATTCATAAGCATGGTAAACATTCTATAACAAGAATGTATTAAGGAGAAATATTGTATCAAGAGGTAACCTAAGTAGATATGTTATCAAGAGAGATTCATGGTGTGGGCTTGTCTAATGCCAAATAATGGATTATAAAGAAACTCATGATATATGCTCCCAAACTTTAGGGAATGAGCCAAGTGATCAGTGTATATCAGTTATCCTTAATTTTTGTTGACATACCTTATTGATGGAATTTTACAAAATTAAGATTCATTTTTCAAATAGTTTATTCTTCTCCAAATCTTGTTAAGATGGTTTCATAATCATGCATTAAAACTTGATTATTTAATATATACAAATTTATATTTATCTTTTTCTAATATCATTTAATAGTTCTTTTGTTACCAAAATATAGTGGTATTTTCTTAAATTATTATATATAAACAAACAGTAATTTAATAGAAAAATATTTAATAAATTTTTTATTCACAGTAAATATGCAATTCTAAAAGGAAACATTCACACTATTTTTTTATTTTAATGCACACTCATTTTTCTAAAATGCTATCTTAAACTTGTTAAATTTAGTGAACAAAAAAGTATCATTATTTTTTGTAATTGTCTTGTTAATTTAGAACTCTCTCCTATCATTCCACCCGAGCTTAACTTGCAACCATTTTGTTTTATCCCTAACTCTCTCTTTTCTTTTCTCTCTTTTTAATTTTCATGTTTGGGAAGATTTTCTCTAGATTTTTTATTCTTCTCCAAATCTTCTTAAGATGATTTCGTAATCATGCATTAAAACTTGATTATTTAATATTTACAACTTTATATTTATCTTTTTCTAATATTATTTAATTATTTAATAGTTCTTTTGCTGGAATAGTCTAATTCAAATTATTAAAAATAAGTAGTGAAACCAATTGCAAATTGAGTAACTAGCATATAATATTTTTCATCTTATATGATTAGATGGCATCATCCCAAAAACGAAACAAAGGAGGAAGTCAAAGGGAGAATGATATAGGCAGGATTCGTTGGCCAAAAGAATCTCTTCTTATTTTTTGTGACATTTGTAACCAACATATTGAAAGGAGTAAGGGAAAATGCAGTGGAGTTATTTGTCAAAGGTTACCATAGAAGAAGGTGGAGGAAGAGTTTCACAAATCAACCAACTTACCATAGGATAAAACTAAGCTCAAACATAAGTTTGATTTGATGAGAACTAGATGGATTCTTTGGAAACAGTTGAAAGGGAAAGAAACAAGATTAAGATGGGATTCTAACAAAGGAACAATTGCTGCTAGTGAGGAGTAGTGGACTTTAAAGATTAAAGTTATCCCTTTTTCCCCAATTTAAGTTATTTTCCTTTACTTTAATGCTATGTAGTTAGTAAATATAATTTATTTAATTTTTTGTAGGAGAACATCAATTTTAAAACATTTAAAAACGAAGGGCTTGAACCTAAGCTTGAATGTAAGTTGGATCAACTTTTTAGATATTTGGCCTTAAGAGAGACTACATTTTGTCCTATGGCTAACCCTCCACAAGGATAACGAGAAGTTGAGGAAGTATATGTTCCTTCTCCACCATCAATTGTCAGGCTATCATGATCATGAGAATATAGATGAGACTAGTGGTCTAACCAATTGGGAAGAAGTGTGGAGAGAACCTACCCCGACCTGTCAAGCTACACATGATGAAGGGAGTGAGAGTAGAAGATGCAAAAGGGTTTTGGAGAATGATAATTCAAAAAGTAACAAGAGTGCAAGAACTGATTCCGCTAAAAAGGTAGGAAGATCTGCAGCAATGTATGAGAGGCTTGACAATATGATGCAATTGATTCAAGAGAGGCAAAGTGTAACAATGGAGATGAATATATCCATTACGAAAATTTTGAACACAATGAATATTAGTGCATCACAGAGTATAGGTGCTGGTGCGTCACATCATGATGTTATGAATGCTTTCGGAAAACTATGTACTTTGCCTAGTTTAGAGACTGGTACTCCTGAATTTTACTTTGCTTGCATGTTGATTGAAGATCCGCAAAGAAGGTCCTCTTTTTTTTTGTTTACTAGATGATATAAAGAGAGTTGAATACATAAAGTTTAAGTATGAGTATGAGTATGACAATTGCTTGAATTTGTCATGAATTGAACGATCATGAATCATGAATTGTGACGTTAGCATAATCAGCAAATTGGATTGCATGAAAATTCATTTTCAGAAAATCAGCCAGTTGGACAAGACAGGTCCATTTTTATGCATGAATATATGTTATGTGGGTAAGGTAGTCCACCAGCATAGTCACGT
>JANZLC010000007.1:24225675-24239644 GCA_026413385.1 Erythroxylum gracilipes | reverse complement strand
CCCATACAAATATATTTTATTAAAATTACTTATATAATTAAAATTTTTAAAATTATAAATATAAATGCCTCCCCATTCAAATATTTTTTTTAAAATTACTTATATAATTAAAATTTTTAAAATTACAAATATAAGTGACCTCCGGCTCCCCCTTAGAGTTGAGTCTGGCTCTGTCCCTGATAAGAAGTTTAAAGTTATTAAATTTTAATTGGTATTAATTTGTTTTAAAATAAATAATGAATAAAATAAAACATGTAAAATAATTTTGAAAAAGGAGAATATCATTATTCATAATGAAAATAAATTGATTTATTATGGTTTATAAAATTTAATTAATTTATAAAATTAATGGATTAATTTTTAATAATAAAAATTATTAAAATAAATCTTTTAAAAATTTAATAAATAAAATATTTATATAGTTAAACTGACAAAAATAATTTAATTTTTAATTATTATTATTTATAAAGTGTTATTATTTGAAATCATTTGAATTTGAATATCTAAATAATTATGCACATGAAGTTATTGTGAATATTTAAATTTAATACATATTTTAAAAATATTTATTTAAATCATTAATTTATAAAAATATTTTAAATATGTAATTTTTGTTGAGATTGAATACGACAAAACAAAGATAAGCTTCGAATTGTCATGTTCCAATTGGCACCATTTAGTTGAACAAATCATCACTAAGCAAGGGACGAGAATCCACGTGCTAGCCACTGCGCGTGGGATATAAGAAAATCTGAGTCTGACCACTGAAAGAGACACACCTTACGGTTAAAAGCAATCAACGTCAAAGTCGTATCAACATGTTCTGTCTGATCCTAGTCCACGCGGCCCCATCTCATTAGTAGGTGCTCTTACTTTGGTCACAGACCAATCATAGTAAAAGTCGTGCAATTATGATAATTCCAAACGCCGTATTAAGAGCAAAAGAACAGCCGAAGTGGAGATACAACTCGGAGAGGTTCAAACTCAGCATCGGCGTTCTGCTTGCTTTGAGCATTAAAGTACACTAAGTTCGTCTCCTGGAATTTAAAGTTTGTGGTGATGGCTCGTTCAGCTTTTCTTATTCTGTTTCTCTTTCTTTGTTCTTAATTTTTACCGGCTTGAAGTTGGCTCTTTTGGAGGTGAATTTTTATTTGTTGTGATCTTGGAAGTCTTAAGTTTCATGAAAAGTTCATACTTTCATTTCTGGGATAGTTTAGTTAGTACTGATTATAAGGAGCTGATATGTGATGTTGGTGAAAGTTGATGATTATTGGAAGTCTGAACTTTGATCACTTGATTGGTGATTGATTGATCATCGGTACTTGTTAAAAGCTAGCACCTTTAGGTTCATAATTCAGCTGTTTATGTTAAGGAGCATTTCACTTACTTGGTTTTCACGCTTGTTTTGCTTGTGGGTTTGCTCCAGAAAAGAAGTTTTTGGACTTGTTTTAGGATTTACAGTCGTTGGAACAATGAGTCCCGCCATATCATCTCAATGGCAGGAGAAGGCTACTGGTTTCTTCTCTTCCTCAGGTTCTGATTGATGTATATTTTGAGGTTTTCTTAAGTTTCTTTTCTCTTCAAATGTTGGTTTTGTAATGGTATTGTGGTTTTTAATGCAGGGGTCAAACTTAAGGCAGCTGGACAGTCAGCTGGGACATTTGTGGGTGAAGTTGCAAAAGATACAAAAGGTAATGTTAGTGATGTTGCAGACCGAGTTGGATCAGCAGTCAAGAACCGATGGTCGCTTCTTCGGGAGCCAGCCACCAAGCACATTTTGCACGAACGTGTTATAACTGCTGCTGCTACAACTGGTATGTTATTGAGGAAGGGAATTTTAGGGACAAAGGACAAGGTTGTTGTCGGGAAGACAAAGGTCGAAGAGGTAACTTTTCTTGAAAATCAAGCTTTGTTGTTATGGGGTAGTTATGGATTGGGTCGAAGTTTTCTTATGTAGGTAGTAAGACTTATTGGATTGAAGTTATACTGGTGATTTTAGTTGCAAGTGCACAGAATACTTGTCATTGTCAATATCAGCAATACCATATAGGAAGAAATCTCAAATTGAGTTTAAGTTTTTCTTGATTCCTCAAACTCAATTATTTCTGTACAAGTAATTGAAAAAAAGGTAACCTATTCTAATATTGAACAGAATGCATACGAATACAGAAATCCATTGATTTATTTGAGTACTTTCAGAGATTGAATTTCACGTGTTCAAGAAAAAGTTTTAAGCTACAATGTTGAAGATGTCCAGTAGTGTGGTGGTAATGGAATTCAAAGATTACCTGCTTCCACCATCTTCCCTAGTTTTCTGTGTGAGAGAGGCATTTCATTGTTGATTAAGTTGTTGGATTCTCTAATGTCTAATATTTGCTGTTTAGGCTTATGTAATTTGACCTCTGTCTTTTAGAGGCTATCAAAATTACTGGTCTGACTTAGCTAAATAAAGCTTAAGGTAGATGCAAATATGCACATCCTCTTTGGGGGAGTTAAACAAAAATTTGATAGTATTATAGTTTCATGTCAAATTGAATGCTAATGTCCAGACTTATAGCTCATACTGTAAGGATTAAAACTGAACAGTGGTGAATTCCTGCAGGTGGCAAAAAAAACTGCTCAGAAGAGTAAGACAATATTGACGGACATCGAAAGATGGCAAAAGGTATTGAATTCTCAGGCCTTTTACTTCAGTTCCCTTATTCTTTTATCGTACTTAAGGTTCCCTGGTCTGATTTTCTATTTTGTTTTCTCATTTCCAGGGAGTTGCGAGCACTGACGGTAACTTTCATTTAATACACATCTTCTTTAGTTTGGGAAAATGCTTGTATCTGAAAATTAAGTTCATTGTATGAGATGCTAGTCTTACTTAAAATGATTATTTAGCTTGTTAGGTTTAACATTGTTTAGAGAGGCTGAATACATAGATTTTGGTTGTCTAGGTCTAGATGAAGGTACCCAGAACTGCAGACATTAAGGTAACCTACAGTAATGTTATGAAAGTGTATATATTTATATTCTTGTTTCCTTTGTGATCCTCAGTGTTTGGAGTTCCAATTGAGATCACTGTGCAACGACAAAAATCAAGCAGGCCTGTTCCTCATATTCTAGAGAGATGTGCAGATTGTATTGTATTGTCAGGTAAATGGTACGAGACAGAGATAAATATTGTTTCTCATTTAGTACTGCAAACATTTCAGATAAGGATCAGTGCTTGTTCTTTCAAATTGATAGGTTTAAGCAGAGTTAATTTGTTTAAAGCTGAAGGAGATAAGAACGTTATTCAGCAATTGGTTTCTCTATACAACCAAGGTATATTTTGTACCCTTTGGCCCAAATTGAATATCAGTGTATTCAACATTGCTGATTATTAAATTGTTGAGCATCTGTCATATTTTACTTTTCAGATCCCGGTGCATCATTACCGGAAGGTGTAAGCGCAATCGACCTGGCAGCACTGATCAAATGTTACCTTGCAAGCCTTCCTGAACCTCTAACCACATTTGAGCTTTATAATGAGATCAAAAGTTCACGTTCTAGCATTAATGCTACGAGGAACACCCTGAAGAAACTCCCTACTGTAAACTACATGACTCTCGAGTTCATCACTGCACTACTGCTCCGTGTTAGCGAGAAGTCACTTCTTAACAAAGTATGCAAACAGTTGATGTTTCTATGTCTTGCCCTTCTTCTTCTGCTTGGGCCTAGTTGTTGATATGTCAATACCTTTTCCTCCCATTTCTGAATCTGGTTGAATGCAGTGCATAAATTACAGTTGGTTGCTATTTCCATGTTTCTTTTTCTTATTTGCGTTCTCTGCTTTTGCTATATTGAACTTTTCTCGACCATTAATGTACTTGCTCAAGTGTTACATGTTCATCCATATCTCCATATTGTTTTACCTATCATCCCCTAGTATGTATCTGCACAAAGTTGTACTATCTTTGTATTTATCTCCGCATTATGATAAGACACGAATTGCAGAAGCACGTACAAAATCTGATACGCACGCTTCTCTGTGGTTTTGTAACTGTTATGCAGATGGATGCTTACGGTCTTGCCACGGAAATGGCCCCTGTCATTATGTGGCAAAAAGAGAAAAAACCCGAATTTTATAGACAGTATTGGAGTCACTGTGCAAAAGATGATTCCAAGAAGAACATGTATCCATCACCTGCTTACAGTTCATGGGACATGCTTGCAGGTGAGTATGGTATCTTCAACAAGAATTTCTACTGAGCACATCTTCCGCACATGAACAGACATAGGCTTGTATTGTATCTGGGGATCAAATTAGTTATCTCCAGTCTAAACCTGGCCATGTAAACTGGTTATTCTACTCTTTATGTTGATGCAGAAGAGGGTGATGATGTAGATGATCCCTCTCCCATTTGCCTGGAAGTTGGTGCCCCGGAGGACGTAGGAGCTATCGAATTTGTTTGGTGTCTTGTCGAGCAACACAACCAAATCTTTACAGATGCAAATGAGACCATTTGGAAGTGAATCAGCTTTACACAGACTCCAATCTGATTCCTGGACTCATGTAAATATCTGTGATTAGGAACCTGGAAACTCCTTTGTCTTAGAAGAAGTACTCTTTTTTCTTCTTTAGCTTCTGGGAAAGGCCTCTCATCAATTAGACTTGTAGTATATGACCTGGTGCTGCTTACATAAATCACTACTTGTGTCATTGTTCGGAATCATTTTCTTGACATGCCTTTTCTGTAGAAGCTATTTTTGTAATATATCATTATTCAATCTGGTTTTAATCTAAAACTCTTATATGATCTTAAAAAAATATTTACTAAATTAATTTTTTAGACATTTTTAGTTAGATGAAAGAGATGAATTAATTTTATATTGAATTATAATATAAAATTAGAACTTAGTAAAGATAAGATTAAAAATGCTGATCTTTTGTGATTATACTAATTTAAAAATATTTTATCATTTTCAATTACTTTAAAAATATTATATCCTACTTTAATGTTATATAATAAAAATTATTATGTTATTAGTTATTTACTTATTTACTTAAGTGTCAATAATTATATGATTATTTTGAACGTAAAACTTTTACATAATCTAAAAAATCTATAATTTCGTTAAATTTATGTTGAATTATAATATAATCTAGTTGGAATAACTTAATAAAAAGTTAATAAAATTATTTTCTAAAATTTTAAATAACAAAAAATTTATAAAATTTATAAAACGATAAAAAGCTCTCCATATTTTAACTAAAAATTTACATAACTCTAGGATTTCTAAATGACTCTCCATATAAATGTGTGGATGAGATCTAATGAAATATGGTTGGAATACCATAACCGACAGAGGATCTGTTCCCCATTCTTTCACCTATCAAAATTTACATGAGAGGAGTCCGTGTAAACAAATAGAGGAGGTGATAATTGGACCGAAAGTTAGATTGATAAGACGAAAAATTTAAAATTTAAAAGGTTTAATTAATATTACATTGTTATAAAATCAGCTAAAGATTAAATAAAATTAAAGAATTTGAAATATATTTAAAAGAGATTATTAAGAATTTGAATTATAATTGAAAAAGAGATTATTGAAAAAAAATTAATTAGTTTAATTTAATTTATAAAAATTTATTAATTTTAAAAATTAACTAATTAATTAATAGGTTGATTAATTTTTAAAAATAAAAATTATTAAAATAAATCAAATATATCGAAAAATTGAATAGTTAGCGTTAGGACACAAAAGTCAAACACTCCGAAAGCACCCAAATCATAATTGAGCAAAGCACTCCCTCCATGTTTAATGGCCACCAGAAGCTCGCTCATCGCTCTTCTATCTCTGTTCACTTTGGTAAGAATCATCCAACACCGATCGGAACTGGAAGTTAATAAATGAAGTCAAATGAAGTAATCGAATGTGTTGAATTGTTTTTGGATAATCAGGTGGTAGGGAACATCGAAAACCCAATTTGTTATGCACATGGATCAAAGCTCGGGATTTCAGGGAAGTACCCCATAGTGGTGAGCACATGGCCATTTAAAGAAGCTGTTAGAGCTGCTTGGAGTGCTGTTGATGGTGGGCTCAATGCCGTTGATGCTGTTGTTGAGGGTTGTTCGGCTTGCGAGGAACTCAGATGTGATGGTACAGGTGTGGTAATCCAGTTTCTGTTGATTCAAGTGTTATCGTTGCTTTAGGTGTTTTGGGTCCTTCTAGTTTCTTGTTCCTCTAATCGATGGTTTAGGAAAAGAGTGAATATTATCCAAAAAGGACCCAAAAACTCCCATCTTCTCTTCAGATTCGAATTCAGAGTTTGTCATCTGGGTCATGTTAATGTCACGCTTTACTGTTTAGTGCATATGAAACTCTCCATAATGATGATAGTAATGGTCTTAGAATATGCATGATTACATATAAACTGCCTAATCTCGCAGAGAATTTGGTAACTACGGACTTGTACTCGATTCGAATCTGAAGTTATATCTATCAGACTCTTTTCTAGTGACTTTTTTTTAAACTTAAATGTTTGGTTCTTGATGCATCACCGGAGAACTGACTGAGAGTATGGCAAATTTAAGTCTCAGGTAAAAGCATGGCTAGGTGCTGTTAATAGTAAAGTTTTAAGATTAATGATTTTATTTGATTTGTTGAACATTGAGTTGCATGATAAAAGAACTTGAAATTTTCATATGTGTCTTCAGTGTACTGCTCTTTAGTTAACTCTACACTTCCAAATTATATTCGCCCATCAATCTTTCTGAATCTTTTTCTTAATATGAATGAACAGTTGGGCCTGGTGGGAGTCCCGATGAGAATGGAGAAACCACAATTGATGCAATGGTGATGAATGGGGTAACCATGATGCCTTGCTTATTTCATCAAACTCATTGTTTTTTCTTTGCCTTGCTTTTCTTGTTGAGACATGAAGATACATCATTTCTTTTGCCAAGGATGTGCGTAGGTGACAATGGAGGTTGGAGCTGTTGCTGCCATGAGGTACGTGAAAGACGGCATCAGAGCTGCAAAGTTGGTAATGCAGCATACAAAGCATACATTACTTGTTGGGGAGCAGGCATCGGCCTTTGCTATTTCAATGGGCCTCCCAGGACCCATGAATCTTAGTTCATTAGAATCTAGAGAGAAGTGGACAACATGGAAAGGGAACCGCTGCCAACCTAATTTCCGGAAAGATGTTGTCCCTGCAGATAATTGTGGTCCCTATCACCTGAAAAATAACATGGATATCACAGAAGGGGAGTACTCAGATTTTAACCAGATTAGAATGTTTCAACCCGGCACATCTCATGTTGGTCTTGACAACCATGATACTATATCAATGGCAGTTATTGATAAAGTAAGTTGATGGAAGAAGTTTGTCAAACATATACTGGTGTAGGCATGTGAACATCTAAAAAACTTGTTTTCATTTGTAGATGGGGCACATAGCTGTTGGTACATCAACTAATGGAGCCACTTTTAAGATCCCTGGCAGGTAAGTTTGATACGTGGCATCAGTTGTTTCATAAGATAAAGGTGGGAATTGAACCATTGACTCTTGGATTCTGATAGGTTCTGAAATGTGATAGTTGATAAATGTATGAAGTATTGGTTGATATTAGATTAATAAACTAGGAATAGAGAAAAGGGAGAGTGTGTTGTTATGGACAATGAAAGGAAATAAAGATAACAGATGACACCAGCAACATTCGAGAGGTTCCCTTCTCTCCCAAGACCCACTCAAATAACAAAAGATTCCCAATACCCTAACACCTTTCCCATTCCACTATTAATAATAGACTTACTAACAATAGAAAATAGACAACTCAGCAGATAAGACAAAGCAGTGCAACAACATGCCACCATGACCGACGTACT
Organism: Erythroxylum gracilipes; assembly: GCA_026413385.1. NCBI lineage: Eukaryota > Viridiplantae > Streptophyta > Magnoliopsida > Malpighiales > Erythroxylaceae > Erythroxylum > Erythroxylum gracilipes. The sequence continues at coordinate 24,231,781 of JANZLC010000007.1, read as the reverse complement.
TTACTAACATTCCCTGACCAAATAACCAAACATTCCCTGACCTCATACGGACCCATTAATTCGAGCCAACCATTTTGTAGTCATGATACTTCTTCCTTGCGTAGACAAACTTAATTGGAGGCCTATTGGCAGTAGCAAACCTATCATTACTCTTCCCCCAACACCCACCTTGTCTGCAAGGTGGAAATTAGGAAACAATTCTTGTATTAGCAGCAAAGGTTCCCAAGTGGCTTCAAAAGGAGGGAGATCCGTCCATAACACCAACATTTCTAATCCCTCAGGTGTCTCATGTGTATCCAGAATTTCTTGTGGTTCAACCAACCAGTCCATATCAACAGTCAGAATTGGAGGGAGAGGCTGCACCTGTGAAGTATTTTCCAATGCCTTTTTAAGTTGTGAGACATGAAAAACAGGATGAATTGTTGCTGAATCCGGGAGTGCAAGTTTATAGGCAACCTTCCCAGTATGTTGTACGACCCGATAGGGCCCAAAGTATCTCGGAGAAAGTTTTTCATTTGGACACTTGGCTAAGGATTGTTGTCGGTAGGGACGTAGCTTCAAGTATACCATCTTATCTACTGAAAACTCAACATCTCTGCGGTGCTTATCGGCTGCTGTCTTCATCTTATTTTGATACCAATTGTTACTGGTCTTATGGAAGAATTATCCCCAAAAGCTAGCTTAAAGGGTAGGAGAGCCCATAAGCCTATAAACTCCACATTAGCTTCTTTTATTACCGATGTAGGGCAATTAGACTATAAAAGATTTACTCTAATTATTATTAGCAGATGATCTGTTATCTTATTTCTTTTTTTAGATCAAAGGGATAACAAGTTCTCTTCCTCCAAATTCTCAGTGCATTTATTGGCTGATTTGGAATGTTATTCTTTTGTAAATCCCACAAATCTGTTGTTTTGTTTTCCTGCAGGGTGGGTGATGGACCAATTCCAGGATCTTCAGCATATGCTGACAATGAAGTTGGAGCTTGTGGTGCAACTGGGGATGGTGACATCATGATGCGCTTCCTTCCATGGTATTGCACTGAGCATTACGATTTTCGAGTATGAAGAACAAAAATCCTAGTTGAAGTAACATATACTTCATTTTTTTATCTGGTTGCATTGCTACGAGCGGTAAATTATACGAGAGTTTTTGTTGATTCTGAGTTATAAGACATTTCCATTAGCTACATGAATAATTTTTCTTTCATACCATGATCTTCTAAACCTTCTGGTCCTTCAACTGCTATTATTTGGCTAATTAGTCTTCCTGAAACTAATCTCTGCAAGAACATGTTTCCAGTTACCAAGTTGTGGAAAGTATGAGACTAGGAATGGAACCTCAGCTTGCTGCAAAAGATGCAATAGTGCGAATTGCGAGAAAATTTCCCTACTTTGTTGGAGCTATTTTTGCCATCAATAAAAAAGGTATGCATGCCGGTGCTTGCCATGGATGGACATTCCAGTACTCTGTGAGAAGTCCTGAAATGGAAGATGTAGAAGTTTTCACAGTAAATCCCTGAAGTAGAAAAGTAGTAGGGCTGCAACATTCCCCTCTGAATTACCGTATTTGGCAAAAGGCCGATGATTCTTCCACTTGTTTATTAAATATGATTTACATTTGCATGCATACCTTTCTTTTATGCTTGAGCTCAAGCAACTTAAATTAATCAGCTGTTAAGGAAATGTTTTGAATAATTAGGAAAAAGGCCAAAGGAAGAACTGGGTGTTTTAGCTTGAAGACTTTTGCATGAAGAAGTCATTTTGATACTGAACTATGCATTTGGTCATGTGTTAACTAGTCTACATGTAAAGGCTGGACATTTTAATTTTGTGCTATTCCTACTTGAAATAAAATAAATTTACTATTGTAAAAATATAAAGGATTGTCTCGGTGTACAAGGCTTCTCGTTTTACAAGGGTCGAAAGAGGGTCATCAATTGTACACAGCATTTATTTTGGATTTTACAAAGAAGCTGTTTTCTTGACTCGAATTCGTGACCTTCCACTCATAAAGTGTAACCTTATCAATTGCTAGGCTCACCTTTTATTGTTAAAATATACTAAAAACAAATAATAGAATATTAAGACAATGCTAACATTTATCTTTATCATATATTTTTTGCTGAAATGATTTCTTAAGTTTTTTTAGATGATTTTTTATTAAATCAATTTTGTGTTGTATATCAAATTATCAATTATATCTTTCAAAATTAGTTGTTTTCAATAAAGTGGTTTAGAAAAGTTTTTGACTTAGTAATGTAAACTACATTAATTTGGTTAAATTTTATAAATCTTGGACTCTTTAATGTTTAAAATTAAGTATAGCGTGGCCGAATTAAAATAATAAAATAGTAAAAGTTAATAATTTTAATTAAAAAAATTAGTCATAGGTCAAGTTGAATTCAAAACATTTTAAAGTAGTCTAAAAATTTTCAAAGATGTATCTAAGCCTAAAAATTTTTAAGTTCAAGTTGGACAATTGGATTTGATTATCCAGATTCGAGTATAGACCTAGTTATATTTATTTTTTTAAAATTAATCTAAATTTTAATCTGTAACAATTACTTAAATAAAACAATCATTAAATTCAAGCTTGAATAAGTCTAAATACTCAAACCGAACTTGTCAAATCAGGCTAATTTTCCATCCTTTTCTTCATCTTTAATTGGCGGTGACTAACTATGATAATCCAATCACAGTTCTTGTATGTGAAATCCAATCCAAACCCCACAATGCTTCTCAGTATTCTCCAGCTTGTAGACTGGCACTTAGTGCTTGGCACAGAAGTCGAACAAGGACACAGGTTAGGTCAAGCTTGAAGAAGACCTTGACTTGTCTTTGTTTATGACTCCAAACTCTCATCTTTGGAATATCCAAAGCAAGCAGCTGGATAACAGCAAGTTGCATAACTCTCCATATACCAGCATCTCCTCATAAAAAAATCACAGGACCCATAAGCTTCTAACATGTCTACACCAGCAGAGTAAGCTCTCTTCCTCTCTCTAACGGTTACAGATGATTACTTTCTGATATTCTTATCTGTTTACTTAACGATTATAACAGCTTCTGTATCTTGAAGAAGATTATGATTGATACTCATTTTTTCTGATTAAAAACTGTTTGTCAGATACTATAATTCCTTGCCACCTGTGAGCAAGATTTATGGAGTTGCCTGTCTGATGACCACGACAGGATATTATCTAGGACTTTACAGTCCCTGGATTTTAGCACTCTTTTATGCAGATGTAATCAAACGTTTTCAGGTATTATGTTGTGTTATCCGAGTTTTTATGTTTATGGATGACAGGAGCTTTGAACTTGTACGATGTTACTGTACGCAGGTTTGGAGGCTTATCACCAACTTCTTCTTCCTTGGTCCTTTCTCCTTCCCTTTTGCGTTTCGCCTTATAATTATGTAAGAAAAAGTTGGTTTAAACTTGTGACGATCTTGTTTATGCTTTAAGATCAGAAAGAAAAATCATATTTGTGTGCATAAGGTTGTGGCAAGGATATATGACTGATTCAGATGCCTTCCTAAAACATTTATGAAATTGTATATGATAGAATTGAAAGTAAAAGACATTTATTCCTGAAATCTGTCAAGTTCTGCTGAGAAAGTGTCTGACGTTTTGATTTGATGGCTTCTTCCGTCATAAACCAAGAGCAAAATATGGTGTCTCCCTGGAGAGAGGTCCCTTCGACAAGAGGACTGCAGATTTTGTGTGGATGTTCTTCTTTGGAGCACTGTCACTTCTTGTAAGCCATTCCTACATTCTATCTGCACAACAAGATTGTAATACATAGGACTGGTTCTAAACCTAGTTTTAAGCCAAAACCATTTCCTAATCTCCACTTTTCCAGGTTATGTCTGCAGTTCCGGTACTATGGTCTCCTTTCATGGGAGTTTCGTTGGTGTTCATGATAGTCTATATTTGGGGACGAGAGTTTCCAAATGCACGAATCAGCATATATGGTCTTGTCTCATTGAAGGCAAGTAGATGGTTTTGATACTTACTCTTCTTTTTACTTTAGTTTCATGTTAATCAGTTTGAAGCAGGGATTCTATCTTCCATGGGCAATGCTAGCTCTTGATCTGATATTTGGGGCTCCATTAAAGCCTGATATTCTGGGAATGATTGCTGGTCATCTATATTACTTCCTCACTGTTCTCCATCCACTTTCTGGTGGAAAGTTCATGTTAAAGACTCCTGTCTGGGTGTATCCTTCCATTTTCTGTTTCAACGCCGAGCGATATGATAATTTTTGTTTTTTTGTTTTTTTTTTGGGAAATTTGGATGAACATGCTTGTGCGTAGTCCTTGATGTGCAATTCTCAGGCACAAATTGGTATCATTCTGGGGTGAGGGAAAGCAAATGAACTCTCCGGTGCGGCGTGATCCGTCTGCTGGAGTGGCTTTCCAAGGAAGAAGCTATCGGCTGAGTAGCAACAGAACTAACAACACTACAGAGCAGCAGCAGCAGCAGCAACAGACTGGTTCAGGCGACGGAGGAGCTTTCCGAGGAAGAAGTTACCGTCTTGATGGTCACTAGCAACCAACTTGGAAGTCTAGAGTTGGTGTTGAATACTTTGAGCTATATGTTAAATAAACTCGCACGTTGGTTTAGAACTATAACACTCAAAAGTTAATATTAAAACTATGTCGTTTTATTAAAATTTAACAAAATGAAATCACTTAAAATAAAAAATTAATTCAAATTTTATTATGATACATAATTGATCTTAGTTAAGAACATTAATAAGTTCAACAAAATTTTGAAATAATAAAATTTAATGTAAAATAAAAATAAAATTTAAGCAAGTGATTTAATTTTATTAATATAGACAAAGGGGTAGATAAAAATAAAATAAGATTTTTTAACTTTTAATAGTCATAGTATTTTATCTTTTTTTAATCATTGCTATTTTAAACATATCCAAATAAAAAAAACTTTAAAAATACAATACTCAAATAAATAAACAAATAATTGTATAAATAAATAAAAGTAAGAAAATAAATAAATATAATGAATCTTACGCGCTTGATTCATAGAGGACAATAAGAATGAAAATGGGAATGAATATAGTGAGGAATGAGAATGGATATAATCATTATAATTATGATGGTTTGTTAAAATGAAGGAATGATTACCATTACCATTGATGATAGTTGGTTTGTTAAAAATGTTAATAAATAAAAATTTGTTAAATTTTTGTTTTATAGCAAATTTTAAATAATTATTTTTAATTTATGCACCATAATTATAATGACAAAATATTTAAAATCAAGTATGTTGCGATTTTTCCTTTCCAATAGCTCTTGAAGAAAAAAAAAATACTCTAGTATTTTCTTACATCAACATATTATTAGTTACATAATATCCTCAAAACATAGATTAATCATTCAAAATATTGTGTAATTTATTGACACAACCATAATATCTACCATTTCATTGCTACAGTAAAATCAAGTAACATAGTTTAATACAATTTACATTCATTTGATAATACAAATGATGTTATATGTTAAGTAATTAATGAATAATATTTTAATTAATTACATTGTAATTAGCTATTTAATTAATTTAATTAATTATATTTTAATTAATTAATTACATCTTAATTATATTTTAATTAACATTTTAATTAATTATATTTTAATTAATTAAGTAGATTTTAATTAATCATGTAATTAATTATATTTTAATTATCTAACTAGATTTTAATTAGACTTTAATTAAATAATTATATTTTATGTTGATTAATTATTTTAATTAATTGATTGATTAGATTTTATCTTAATTAATTTAATTTATTGTAATTAATTATTAATTTTAATTAATTAGATTTTAATTAATTAATTATATTTTAATGTCATTTTAATTAATTAATTAATTAGATTTTAATTAATCACGTCAATAATTATATTTTAATTAACTAATTATATTTTAATTATACTTTAATTAATTAATTATATTTTAATTAATTAATAAGATTTTATGTTTATTAATTATTTTAATTAATTAATTAGATTTTGTAATTATTTTAATTAATTAATTAATTAGCTTTATCTTAATTAATTAAAGTTATTAATTAATTATATTTTA
>JANZLC010000007.1:24185860-24220232 GCA_026413385.1 Erythroxylum gracilipes | reverse complement strand
CAATCTGAATTTAAAATGGAGACTAAACAAGAAGGACGATCAGTCCAGTGATGTGGGTTTGCATGTAATAAGGCTACAACGGCTAAAGCATGAGCCGCCTTATTAGCAATCCTACGCGTCCATTGAAAGGACAAGTGAAGGAAATGTTGCTTGAATGATAAACAATTAAGGGTCAAAATTCCAATCTCAGACCGATTTGGCGAAAGAGCTAATATTGATTGGATAGCTGCCAAATAATCCAACTCTACAATAACCTTGGCAAGCTGTTGGTCTTTTAGCCAAGAAAGAGCTTCCTTTATAGACATAATTTCGGCAAGAACTGGGTCAAACAGTGCAGGAAAAAAATCTGAAATAGCATTCACAAACCTACCTCGTGCGTCCTTAAGAAGCGCAAGAAAGTCTTCCGTCTGAACATCCTTTGGAGAAACAACGAACTCGCTGTCTTCTTTCTTCTGAATAGAGAGCCTTTGCAACCCTGAATCTATGAAGTTAAAACGAAAATCTAAAAGAGACCAACATAAAAATAATACCTAGACCTTATCCTGCACATGAACGGCAATATCAACACTTACACTCGTAGAGAGAGAGACACAAGACTTAAATATACACGTAGGGTTTTTTTTTAAAGTAACTTATTTTTATTGTTTATAATAAAATAGGATGTAACGTGAAACTCTTCTCTTCTATCTTATTTTATTTCATTTCATTATAAACTCTTCTTCCAAATAATAGGATAATATTAGGTTACATTGGATTATGTTAATAAGCACCCAACAAAATGTGGCATTAAAGTGTATAGCTTTACCACTTGGACCACCTCCGTAAACATCTTCTTGCTGGCTCATTGCTGTTGTTGTATGAGTAGACATGAGAGAGAGCCATCTTAAGGTCAATAAGTAATCTTGCTCTTTTAGTGTTGGTGTCTTTTTTTTCTCTAGGGTTAAATATAAAAAAGATATCTCAAAAATTATTTAATTTTGTAATATTATTTGGAATCTTAAAAATGATACTAAAATATTCAAAATTTAATTTTAGTAAAAATATTCCGATATCCAATTATCCACTAGTGTGAATAATATTTTATTAAAATAATATAATATTTATGTCATGTATAAATTTTATTATTTAATAAATTAAAAATATCAAAAATTTAAAATAATTATACACTCGCTCTTATATTTATTTTTATAGTTTTAATCTTCTAATTTATGAAATAATAAAATTCATATGTAGCATAAATATAACATATGACACTCGTCTGGTAAAAATACTAATCTAACGCGGCTTGCCACATCATCAACATTAACAGAAAAATTAATATAGGGTTATTTTTGCTAAAATTAAAAATAAGGGTATTTTAGCTCTACTTTTAAAAATTTAGACTAATACTATAAAATTTAGTAAAAATTGAAAATATTTTAGAGTAAAATATAAGGAACTTTTTTTAATTTAAGAAATATTTTTTAAAAAACCCTAATTTGTAAGATTTTGGAAATTTTTTTCTAATTTTTAGTTTTTTAAGAAAAACTGTTGGAGTTAATTTTAATTAAATAATAATAATAAAATATACGTAATATAAACATTAAACATAAACTAATCAAATATTATTAGTATAATAAGTCAATTCAACTTTTAAAATCATTCTAAATTACTTAAATTAATAATATAAGATAATTATAGTAAATAATTTATTTAAGTTATATTTAATTACTTCGAGTTTAAAAATTAGAATAAAAAAAATTTAATTACCTTATATTTGAAATTTTTTTCATATTGCCTGTCTTCGTACTTATTTTTATGTCTTTTACCTTTTGTTTATAAATGACCCTTTTCTAGGACTCCAGATTCTAGCCTTTAAAATTGTACCATCACCATCCCCACTTTCGCATTAAGAGCCTCAAAGCAGTTGGCCTATCTTAGCTGGTCCGTAGCTTTCTGTTTAGTTTTGTTTCACTTCTCTCAGGTCATTATCAGGCACCAAGGAGTTCTTGACCTCAAAAGGTTGAGCTCCAACTTAAAGAGCTCCAATCGTACACCTGATCGCTGAAAAATTGAATCATGGTTTGAATCATTATTTATGACTAAGAACTTTATTTCTATTAATAATTTCTTTTATGGTATAAAATTAAGTGGTGCAGGATTAGAACAAGCTAGCTAACAGGAATAAGGTACTCCAACCCGAATTAATGATGATGTTATTATACTAGGTTTGTTTCAGGTTCAGGTTTAGGTGGTGGTTGAGAGATGAGATTGAAATATAATAAATAATTTTTTAAAATATATAACAATATGTTAATTATATATTTTAAATAATCAATATAAAGTCAATCTTTAATATCAAATAAGATTAAAAACTTTAGGAATATGGAAATAAAATATCCAACACTAATATTTAACAAATTGAAATTTTGAGTTCTTGAGTTTCGGATATTAATAATTATTGTTTCATAGTTATAAATTTTTAAAAATTTATTTTTATTAAATTAATTTTACAATTTATCTTAAAATTTTAATTTATTTCCATAATAGTGACAAGGTGGAAAATTCTAATAATTATTGAAGATTTTAAAATCTTAGGAGTAGAATAAATTTGATTAATCATAATAGATAAATAAAAGTTTTAAGAGAAAATTTTAAAAACTGAATGATTTGGCTAGTTTATTATTGAAATTTTTAAACTAGTTAACTTTTTGGTTTGATTTAGTTTAGTAATTTTTGTTATTAAAAATTAATCAATTTATTAATTACTCAGTCAATTTTTATAAATTAATCATTTTTATAAACTAAAATAAACCGATCAATTTTTATTTAATAGCCTTCTTTTTAATTAAACTTTAAATTTTTCTCTAGGTAAGAATAGTCTTCTTTAATTATTTAAAAATCTTTAATTTTATTCAATCTTTAACTGATTTTATAATTGTTTAATACCGATTGAACCTTTTAAATCTTAAATTTCTTGTCTTATTAGTTTAACTTATGATCTTATTTTAAAAATATTAAACACAATAATGCATTTGAATTAGAAAGCAGAAGTTATATTTACATAAGTGGGTGCATGTGCTATGCTTTGTTAATATGCATATTAATATGGATACAATGTTTTATTTATAATCGATCATTATGTTTCATGTATGTACCGAATGAATAAATAAATTATCAATTATTTATCGATTTAAAATTAAATTATAAACTTAATTATTTTTTATAAATCCATTGTCTAGACTCTTTATTTGTTGTCTTATGACAAAACTTGTAGCCTCACCTAAAATTTTTAATAAAAAGGATGCTATTTTTAATTTTTAAAAATAAAAATTATATTTAGTGCTTGTTTGAATGAGCTTTTTGGAGATTAATAAGTACTTTTTTATCATAGAAGCCTTTTTTATAAAAAATAAGAGTTTAACTGTAAAATAAAAAAGCATATCTTTAATAGATATGACTTTTTTGGTAGCCAAAATATAACTTTTTAAGAAGCTCAAATTTGGAGCTTCTAAAAAAAGTTCTCAAATGGGTTTTTAGATAGATTTTTCAAATCAATTAATGAGTTTTTTTTCCCTTTTTACCCTTATGTTCCCACAATATCCACAAACTCATCTTCACGTTTATCTTGCAAACTCATCTTCTCTATTATAATAAAATGCATAATTTATTATATATTTAACTATTTACTCAACTTGAATATTTATATTGGGATTTATATAATATTATTTGACTTTTTATATGTTTTAATATTTAATTTTGATATTAGTTTTACTTATGTTATAATCCATGTAAAAGATTTGTTGGATATATTTTCATTTATGTTTCGTATGGTTTAAAATTATATAATAATTAATATATTGTACTTTGCATATTGTTTAATATACTTTATATAATATTTATATGCATAAATAATTTTTATTATAAAATAAAATATAGTTAAGATTAAAAATGCTTTTTATTTTTATGTTGTTAAACAGTATACTGGATGAAGCTCATTCAAAAAAGCTCTTTTTTAAATGACAATCAAACAATCAACTGATTTTTGTAAAATGTTATTCTTAGAAAAGATCCGTTGGAAAAGTTCTACTGATAAAAGTTCTACTGGTATAAGCCCAACCAAATATAGGCTTATTCAATATTAATTCATATTTGATTAGGCTTCAAGTTAGACTCAGGTTCCTGTTTGGAAAACATGATTAACTATGGAAAGCTTAAGTTCCACTACATGCTTATAATTGTTCACTTGAAAGGTATGTCAAAATCCTATTAGTTTAGAAGGATTGTTCCGTTGCACCATGTTATAATGATTTTCCACCTTGTGTTTTTAATCATATTACTTTGAATTGACAATGTTCCTAATTAAGAAATTTGAAGTTTCCATTTTACTCAATTCCATTGACATTATAACTCTTATCCTCCATTTTAATTCTCGTATTAGTGACTTTTATTTATTTTAATTGGACATATTACCCTAAAGAATGAGATAACCATTTTAATTTATTTTATTAACAATTATTACATTTGTAATAGTTTTTTTTATACATATAATCATTTTTTCAAAATTAAACTGAAAGTTAAATCGATAAAACAAAAGGTTTAAGGTTTATAAAATTCAGTCAGTATTAATAAGGTTGCGTACTATTGAGCCTCTCAAAACCTGGCGTCTCAATGAGATTTTAACTGGGTATTGATGATAATAATGATCAAAAAAATCAAATCAATGGTTTTTGACAATAAAAGTAATTGAAATAAATCAAACCGAAAAGTTGAAAACGGAATTGAAAATTTTGATGTGTTCAAAATTTTTATAGTTAAATTAACTGTTAATTTAATTAATTAATCTATTTTTATAAATTAATCGATTTATAAATTAAAATAAGATAATTAATTTTTTATTTAATATTTTTTCAATTAAATTTAAATTATTTGATGGATAAAAATAATCTTTTTTAATCGTATTTCAGATTTTTCAATTTTATTTAATTATTAATGATGGTATAATATTAATTAAAAATATAAAAATTTAAATCTCTTAATTCTATTAGTTTAGTTTTCATTTATTGATAATAATAAAGCAAAATGATTAATATTTGGTGGGGGAAAAGGGTCTGTGGGCCACCATCTGTCACACATTTGGAGAGACCATGATAGCTCATGTAGTGGCAACGGTGTCACCAATTTGATGTTTAATGGACAGATGATAAAGGAGAATTCAATGCATGGAGAGCGAGTAACGTGGGGCCCACCTTACCAAAATGACAGCAATCTCCGCCGTTAATCAGTACGACGTCTCAACTACCTCTGCAAAACGTTAGGTCCTACTCGTATATACTAACGTCCCAGATCACCGTATTGATCCGACGGTGGATATCAGCTGGCTTTCATGAATGCCCTTTGTAGGGAATGAATCATGTTAATCTCCATTATGATTTCTATTTATACCATATTTTACTATTTTAAATTATTTAAAAATACCTTATAATTTTAATAAGAATTTCATTATGTAGTTTAACGAAATTATTATTTTAAAAGACTTTTATGAGAAAAGAAAGTACAACAATGACGACACCACTCAGTATGAATTCCGCTAGATTGTGAAGTTTGAAAAGGTCCAATAATACGCAGTCTTAACCTTAAATAATAGAGAGACTGTTTATAAAAGACTTATTTGAGAAAGGAAATTATTATTTAAAAAGATTATAAAATATTGAAATAATAAAAAATAGAGTAGAAAGTTTTTTTTAGTATTTCTTAATAACATAAATATTTTATAAGTGTTTTGAATGATTAAAAATGCTTTCAAAATAAAAAATTATATAAAATATTTTGTTATGTATATATATATATATATATACCTAAATTCTATAACGCATAAACTATGATGGTGATAGTATTTACACATATAGAAGAATATAATCACCCCAAGAAAGATTTAGGTGGCCAAATTGAAACAAATGGCCTTTAAAGGTTTGTACTTTTTAATTTTTTGTTTCCTTATTCTTTCTACTTTTGAAGTTAAAGGTTGCATCTTTATGGTTGTGCGCCACCAATTATCTTCACTCTTGTCTCCAACTACATTACAAAGCCGAAAAGACTCCAATTTCTTGATCTTTTGGGTCCGCACTTACGCTCTACACTTTGGATTTGTTGAGCAACTTGAACAATTTTCTAACGTAGCTTCAGTTTACAGGTACTAATGGCAGGAAGCATTATTACTATTTTAACCACTTGATAAAATGACCAAAGATCCAATCTTTTTTGTTTCACAGCGACACCAAACCAAGTCTGCAGTCATAAAACAGATAAAACATCACATGGTTAGATAGGTATGTTCCACTGGATTCAGCTCTCTATATTTTAATGGATTCTTCTGCTTCATTCTGATACAGAAGGCTCTCTCATCTCTCTCATATCTCTCAGCCTCTCCTGATCCAATGCCCATTTGTTCTAACCAGAGTTTAACAGTTTTTTTTTTCCCCCCGCAGAGAAAGTTAAAGCTTGTGTTCCATAACCCCACAAAGTTTCATTCTATCTCCTTCTTCTTGTCTCGTTCTCACATATCCCAACACAAAGCTGAACTGAAGCTTCGTCACGCTTAACTCTTTATACTTTTTACACTGTACCCAGATCTTGTTTCTTTGTTCCTCATACACTGTAACTGTTAAATTCCTAAAAGCATCGTATGCTTTTTCAGTAGGAGAGGTTCAAAGATTTCTTCTTTGAAAATGAAGAAATCCCAGATGCTAAAACTGATTCTGGGACTAACTCCAGCTACTGTTGTGATCATTCTCGTACTTGTAATCTTTATTTACATGAGAAGAAGAGCGAAGAAAAACTTCAATGACATAGAGTCCACTGAGCACAAGCATGGGGATGAGATAGAGTCAGAGGAATTAATGGCTTTCCAAGGTGGTCATGACCTTACGATCAGTGACATTCTTGATGCTCCTGGAGAGGTTATTGGAAAATCCAATTATGGTACTCTCTATAGAGCTTTGCTTCAGAGGAGCAATTGTGTGAGGTTGCTTAGGTTCTTGAGGCCAGTTTGCACTGCGAGGGGGGAAGATTTTCTTGATGTGATTCACTTGTTGGGTAGTGTTAGGCATCCCAATTTGGTGCCTCTTTTAGGGTTCTATGCGGGACCAAGAGGTGAAAAACTTCTTGTTCATCCTTTTTATAGGCATGGCAATCTGGCTCAGTTCATCCGTGGTAAGTTGTATAGCTTTTGATTTCCATTTCTGATGTTTGGTAGCTGACAAAATACAGAAGCTTTCTCTTCACATTGTTTGTCACAGGAAATTGTAACAACTAACTATATGGCTAAGTGAACTTGAGAATAGTAATACTGAAAGCCTACATTAGAGAAAAATCACGGCTTTCTAAGTTCTGTTACTCTGTTTTATGGATCTTATTTTTCTGAGTAATGGTTACATGAATTTCTAGATAAATGAAAAATCATGGGCGGTAGTGAGTGCAAGATCACTATTGCTTAATTTTGTTGAACTTTTAAGGCAGAGGAACATGTTTTATTGATTAGAACTTACTTTTAAGTGATATCGGATCTAAAATGGGGAAATAAAAACTTGAAGAAGTTTATAAGAGATGGAAAGTGAGTGTAAATCTCTTCTTAGATCTTGATATTCTTGGAATTATGTATTGCATCCTCTACCATATGGGTTTTTCTTAATTCTGTCTTCATTTTTGATCCTTTCCGTGCATTATGAAGTTCCCTTGTTAAGACTAATTTTTTCCAGAATCCTGTTTTACTGTCATCTCATGAGTTAATTTGTTGAGTAAACGATCACTGAACTTACACATATCTTCAATAATTTGACCATTTGGTTCTTCTTCATAGGCTCTTTCCTTCTATAGCTCTCTCTCTTCCTCTATGTTTTAAATCTGTTTTCTTTTCCTTTGTTTTCCGGGTTGGTGGAGCGGATCCTCTACCGATTTGAGAGTGAAGTCTAATTTGTTCTCTGCTGTGCAGATCTCTTCCTGTGCAAGTGGTCAACTAAGTTTGAATGTTTGTTGCATATTTCACTTTCAATGACCTCATTATGGCATTTCAACTTTGTCCAACAAATTTCTTGATCTTAGTTAAATACTACCATTTCATCCTGTGAGTTAGAATCTGTAGCTTAATGACACCAACTTTGATTTTGATGGACAGATGGGAGTCCTGAATCTCACAAGTGGACTGTTGTACTTGAGATATCGACTGGCATAGCCAGAGGATTAGATCATCTTCATTCAGGATTACAAAAACCTGTTATTCATGGAAATCTCAAGTCAAAAAATATACTTTTGGACCGTAATCATAAACCATTTATCTCAGACTTCAGCCTATTTCTGTTGTTGAATCCTACTGCTGGACAAGAAATGCTTGAAGCTTCTGCTGCTGAAGGTTACAAAGCTCCTGATCTCATCAAAATGAGAGATGCAAATGAGGAGACGGATATATATAGCTTTGGGATAATATTGCTTGAACTGCTGTCAGGGAAGGAAGCTATTAGTGAGAACCCTAGTACCGATGAGGACTTCTATCTCCCAACATTCATGAGAAATGCTGTACTTGATCGAAGAATTTCAGATTTATACCATCCAGACATACTTCTTAGCAATGGCACTGACATTCGGAGGCCAGTTACCGAAGAATGCATACTCAAATTCTTTCAGCTTGCCATGGCTTGTTGTGCCCCTTCCCCTTCGATTAGGCCAAATATGAAAGAAGTCCTCTGGAAGCTTGAAGAAATTGAAAGATAGCATACATACCAATTGTGAAAAGTACTGTGCGGATGATTTTGACCTAGATTTTTCAATTGTGGTTGGGACAAGAGTGATGAACAGGGATGACAATGACTTGCAGGAAATTCATACATGGTTATTCAAATTATTGAATGTTTCAGATACATAACAAGAGCTGCAGAATTTCAGATGTCGATGCTCATCAATAAAGTTTTGTTGCCAGAATATTAAATTGAAGCAAAATTTGTACTTTTTCAGCCATCCAACAAGAAATGTAGATTAGTATTCGGACTTGGAAATTTGGCTTTGTCAGAATCTGGGAATTCTTTATTGTAGAAAACATCAGCAGCACATGATCTTGGATTTCTTGTCATGCCAGCTTTCTTTTGTTAAGTTCACACAGGAGTCCCAAACATTTCTCCAGCACAGGTGTTCATGTTTGTTTCAACTACCTCACCACTTTCAGGATTCGTGTCCTTGGTTGGGATGATTCTCATGTTTTTACTGATTGCTGCGGATTCTGTGCCCAGAAACACCAAATCCAATGCCAAGTTTTCTGGTGTTGTAGCTACTGCATATCCTATCCTAAATCAAAGTTAGACATGGGAAATTGTATAGTCTAATTATTCCACATTTCTTTATGTTCATTTCCTTAGCTGGCTAAGGGTGGTGGAGTCAACTTCAACATCACAATCATTATTGCATGATGATGTCTAATTTGGTCAATGGCCCTTTTATGTGTAAAACACCTGTCTCTTTGGCAGCGTGAAGCACACTTTCAAAAGGACCACTCCTTTGTTGATCCAATTGCTTCAGTTAATTCTCCTCCAATTCTGACCGTGAACATACGTATATTTTAGACTTTGTGATGTTTTGTATAATAATGACTCAGTATAGTTGACAATTGTGGCAATTAGAGTCACTATCTATGATGTTAGTTGATGCCAATTCTTCTGTTCTTAATGTCAAGATTCCTTTTAACTCGTCCCATATGCAGCTTCTTGTCTCAGCTGCAATTTGTCATTACGTTTACTAAGAAAGCTTTAATGTCAAGCTTACAGGCATTACTATCAAACAAACTGAAAATCGTGGTCATCGTGCTTGTTATGTAGATTGACATAAGAAGAACAAGAATCACATGAAAATGAGTTTCAAGTTGATTTTTTCAAAATAATGTGGAAATATACTTATTCTACTTTCCATAAACAATGGATTTAAGTTCATCCATTTAGTTCTTGCAAAAATAGTAGTTAGAAATTGTACGAGGGAAAAAAAATGCCTAAGAAGAATTAGAGGGAAGTGGTCAAGAATTATATGATTCTGTTGGAACTTACAGAGGATATGACTTGAAATAGAAAACTTTGGCGTATTAGGATTCAGATAAAGAATCTCTCATAGAGAGGTCATTCTCGTTCTCTTAGATATTTTAGACATTTTTTTTTCGAATTTTTCGTTTTATAGTTAGCTTTTTTTTTAATACGTATTACTTACCTCGTAGTTATTTAACCAAATAGTTTCTTACTTAGTATCTGTTTGGATGGGCTTTTGGTAGGTCAATATGTACTTTTTTCCACCATAAAAATCTTTTTAAAGAAAAAATGGGTGTTTGGCTGTAAAATAAAAAAAACACTTCTTTAATAGATATAGTTTTTTTGACAACTAAAATATAACTTTTTAAGAAGCATAAATTTGGAGCTTTTTTAAAAAATACTTTTTCAGGTAGATTTTTCAGATCAATTAATGAACCTATTTTTTGTCCCTTTTGCCTTTATGTTTTATACATAATTTTTACAATACCTACAAACTCATCTTCTCGTTTATTATTATGTATTTAACTATTTACCCAATTTGGATATTTATTTTAGGATTTATATAATATTATTTGACTTTTTTATATGTTTTAATATTTATTTTCGATATTAGTTTACTTATGTTATAATCTATATAAAAGATTTGGTCAGATATATTTTCATTTATGTTTCATATGGTTTAAAATTATATAGTAATTAATATATTGTGCTTTGCATATTATTTAATATACTTTAAATAATATTTATATGCATAAATAATTTTTATTATAAAACAAAATATAGTTAAAATTAAAATTACTTTTTATTTTTATGTTGCCAAACAGTTTATTGAAGCTCTTTCAAAAATTTTTAAATGTCAGTTAAATAGTCAACTGACTCTTAAAAAAGTTATTTAAAAAAAAATCTACAGAAAAAAGCTCTATTAATATAACCCCAACCAAATATAGGCTTAATAACGAGTCGAGCTAAAATTGAGCAGCTACGAATACTCGAGCTTGATTTCGATAAAAATAATTTGATGTATTAATTTTGAGTTGAATTCGACTTAAATTTTATGATTACTCTGAGTGTTAAAATAATTTGAATTTGATTAAAATCAATTTAATTATGAATTGAGTTTAAATTGATTGACTATATCTATGAAGAAAGTGTTGAACGAGTGACTCTTGATCTTGAAGATTAAAAAGATTAAGGAAACAATAGAAAAAAGCAAAAAAAAAAATGAAAAGAAGACAACTCAGACATGTTTTCCCTCCAATACAAAACTCTCAACAGTGTGAGAGTTTGAAACGCAAAGAAAACTCCTAACTGCCACTATCCGGTCACCGTCCGGCACCGTCTCCGTTTCAAAATACGTATTTGTTTATTACTTTCTGTCTGTCACCACTTTACTCTGCCTTTTGTGTTGCCATACCTTCCTCGACGATCTTAACAAGTTCCTGATCCGTACAAACACTAGAATACAACAAGTTCGTTACTTTCGATGGAAATTCACAAATATAATAAGCTAACAAATTGTATTCTTAGTCATTCTTTCGTCAAAGGAAAATCCCAACAGAGAATATTCAAAAGCTACGCAACTACTAGTGTCTGGCGTCGGATTTGGAGGGCAAGAGTGTAAATTTGGAAAAACTTCTATCTGCTCCTGAACTCTCTTCCCCTGTCACTTTGTTCATTTCTGTTTAGTCTTGTTTTTGGGTTTTTATTTTTGTACATATTGTAATGATTTCATCAATTTTCGACTCCTTATATATACATTTATCTGTGTGTATACATATTATGAACTCGTATTTGGTTATCTGTAAAAGCAGACATGGTCACTGAGTGAACACTTGGATTCACAGTTGAGCCCATTATCCTCTTTCTCCTTCTTCATTTTCATTTCTTTTCTGGGTTGGTTCCAAATTTTCTTCTTGGTTTAAGAATTGTTCAGAATTTGTTGGGGTTGGAATATGGTGACCAAAGGAACAAGAAGTTCTTTTGCGGTTGGTTTCTTATTTCATTTTGCATTTATTTGTTGACGGTGTGATGAGTAACTTGTATTGTTATGTAATACTTGCACTTGTGTTCTGTTTTCCCTTTCATGAACTTTGATGTTCAGTCAATAGACTGAGCAATTGAACTATCTTATTTCAAGCATTGATCTTTTTATCCATAATAAGCCGTTTAAGTTCTCTATAGTTTTACTTGTTGTGGTACTTTGAATTTCTCGAACGTTTGTCAAATGAAATGATAAATGTCATCGCGGAAGTTGGTTCTTAGAACTGAAGTGTGTATGAACTTATCTTGTGCTGTTAGTGGCAAGCTTGGTTCTTCGTCTAAATTTGCCCAAACTTTTTTTTCTTTGATCTTTACTTAGCAGCTTTATTCTGTGTACTTGCTTAGGTGCATTCATCATTTGTTTGCATCATTTGTGAAGGGTATGCTCACCGACTTCTTGTGTATTATCTGCACTCTCGCTGGTAGACAAATACTATAATTGGCCTGTAGAGAAAGACTATTGCAGGAAATGGGTCGGTTGAAGGCAAAGTCTGGTATGAGGACAGTTAAGGAAGAACCTGAGGAATATGGCACTTCCCATTCCAACAGAACTTCATTGGCATGTGTGATTAATGCAGAAGTGGCTTCTGTATTGGCTGTTTTAAGAAGAAATATAAGATGGGATGGCCGATATGTGTTGGGTGATGATCTGCTGGAGCACTCACTGATTGAGTCTTTGAAAGCATTGCGCAAACAGATCTTCTCACGGTCGCATCCATGGCATACAATCAATCCTGCTGTGTATCTCCAGCCATTCTTGGACGTGATTCGATCAGATGAAATTGGTGCTCCAATCACAGGAGTAGCTCTGTCATCTGTTTATAAGATTTTAACTCTTGATGTGATTAACGAAAAAACTGTAAAAGTTGAAGATGCTATGAACTTTGTAGTTGCTGCAATAACTAGTTGCCAATTTGAGGTCACAGATCCTGCTTCAGAAGAAGTGATACTTTTGAAGATACTTCAGATTCTTCTTGCTTGTATGAAAAGTACAGCATCGGTCACATTGAGTAATCAGCATGTATGCACAATAGTGAACACTTGTTTCCGTATAGTTCATCAAGCTAAAGGAGAATTGCTGCAGCATATAGCCCGACATACAATGCATGAACTAATTACCTGCATTTTTTCACATCTTCCAGATGTTCATGACCCAGAATGCTCTGTGGTTAATGGATCTAAAATAGTCAAGCGGAAGGTAAACTTGCCTGCCTCATTTTTCTTCATAGTTACAGTATGTTCTCTTCTTTTGTACTGGAACTTGCACGGTAATGTTTGATAAATCAATAGTGATGCTATCTGATCCAATATGTGACACATTTCAACTCAAATGAATTACTTGTCTGACTTCTTGAAACAAACTAATAACTGGAGGAAATTGTGCAAGTTAATGTCATGATGTTTTACTATATTCTGTTCTTTGTACTGGCATAAGGTTGATCTATCAAACCAGTTTTCTGGAGGTGGGTGGAATATTTTGGTCAATTTTGAAAATTTTGTTGTGGGATATGTGGTTTTCAAACTGAGATTATTCAAAACTTTCCTTTGTTAATAATTTTGAGACCTGTTTCACTTACAGAATGGTGGCCCGGATAATCATTACACTATCAAGAGTAAACAACTGGAGAGTAGGACTGGCTGTTCTGAATTTGTGGGAAGAGATTCCTCTGCGAGTTTAGGTTCTACTGATTCCACAGACCAGGTAGCCAGTCTGATGGAAAACATCACAATTTCAGCTGGCAGTGGAAAGGGCAGTCTTGCTTATGATTTGCAGTTCTTGGAGCCATATGGAGGCCCCTGCATGGTGGAGGTATTTCACTTCCTGTGTTCATTATTAAATGTGGTTGAGTATGTGTCAATGGATCCAAGATCAGATAGTATAGCATTTGATGAAGATCTTCCACTCTTTGCCCTGAACTTAATTAATTCTGCTGTTGAACTGGGTGGGAAATCTATAAAAAATCATCCTCGATTGTTGAGTCTAGTTCAGGATGAATTATTTCGTAATCTTATGCAATTTGGCATGTCCAGAAGCCCGGTTATTCTTTCATTGGTATGTAGTGTTGTTCTCAACTTGTATCACCATCTGCGCACTGAGCTCAAACTACAGCTGGAGGCTTTCTTCTCCTATGTGATTTTGAGGCTAGCACAGAGCAGATATTGTGCTTCATACCAACAGCAGGAGGTTGCAATAGGGGCTCTCATAGACTTTTGTCGACAGAAAAAATTTATGACAGAAATGTATGCCAACTTTGATTGTGACATCACATGTAGCAATGTGTTTGAAGACATTGCTAATTTGTTGTCAATGACTGCATTTCCATTAAACTCTTCATTGACTACAATCCACATCCTTGCTTTGGATGGTCTGATAGCTGTTATTCAGGGTATGGCTGAAAGGATAGGCAATGGAGCAGTTAGCTCAAAAAAGGAAAAAATGACTATTGAAGACTCTATTCCATTCTGGAAAATGAAGTGTGAAAACTACGGTGACCCTAAGCAATGGGTTCCATTTGTCCGCCAAAAGAAGTACATTAAGAAAAAACTGATGGTTGGAGCTGATCACTTTAATCATGACCCAAAGAAAGGACTAGAGTTCCTCCAGGGAACACATGTCTTACCTGAAAAACTTGACCCCAAAAGTGTGGCCTGCTTTCTTAGGTATACTGCTGGATTAGATAAGAATCTTGTTGGGGACTTCTTGGGAAACCCTGATGATTTTTGTGTTCAGGTTCTTCATGAATTTGCTCAGACTTTTGATTTCCAAAATATGAACATGGATGATGCGTTACGGTTGTTCTTGGAAACTTTTAGGTTGCCTGGAGAATCACAGAAAATACAGAGGGTTCTTGAGGCTTTCTCTGAAATTTACTATGAGCAATCACCAAATATTCTAGCTAACAAGGATGCTGCTCTTGTCTTGTCTTATTCACTTATAATGCTAAACACAGATCAGCACAACGTTCAGGTGAAGAAAAAGATGACAGAGGAGGATTTTATCCGAAACAATAGACGAATAAATGGAGGCAATGACTTGCCTCGGGAGTTCCTGTCAGAACTCTACCAGTCGATTTGCATGAATGAGATCCGCACAACTCCAGATAAAGGAGCTGGATTACCTGAAATGACCCCCAGCCGTTGGGCTTATTTAATGCAGAAATCGAAGAAAATTTCTCCATTCATTGTGTCAGATTCTAATGCCTATCTTGACCATGATATGTTTGCTGTCATGTCAGGTCCAGCAATTGCTGCTATCTCAGTTGTTTTTTACCATGCAGAAGCTGAAGATGTTTACCAAACATGTATTGATGGATTTTTAGCAGTTGCAAAAATTTCTGCATGCCGTCATCTTGGAGATATATTGGATGATCTAGTTGTTTCTCTTTCTAAGTTCACAACCCTCTTGAATCCCCCATCTTCTGAGGACCCTATATTGAGCTTTGGTGATGACATAAAAGCCAGGATGGCAACCGTAACCATTTTCACCATTGCAAATAGATATGGTGATTATTTATGCACAGGCTGGAGAAATATTGTAGAAAGCATTCTGAGACTGCACAAACTTGGTCTTCTTCCAACTCGTGTGGCTACTGATGTTGCTAATGAAGTAGAGCTTTCTGCAGAATCTGAACAAGGGAAACTGTTGACAAAATCTTCATTTCCGGTTCCTTTGCAACCCATGACAGCTCCCAGGAGATCTTATGGCTTGATAGGTCGGGTCAATCGGCATTCATCTCTTGACAATGAGGAGTCAAGATTCCTTCCCACGGAAGAACAGATTGCTGCTTATCAAGGCGCCCTTCAAACAATCCAAAAGTGCCATATTGATAACATCTTCACTGAAAGTAAGTCCTTTCGTGATGACTCATTGTTGAGTCTAGCAAGAGCACTCATCTGGGCTGGTAGGCGGTCTCAGAGAGGGAACTGCTCTCTGGAAGATGAAGATGCTGCAGTTTTCTGCCTGGAACTGCTGATTGCTCTTACACTGAACAACTGGGACAGAATTATGCTACTGTGGCAGTGTGTTTACGAACACATAGCGAACATTGTTCATTCAATTATAACACCTTGTGCATTAGTCGAGAATGCTGTTTTTGGACTTCTTAGGATTTGTCAGCGGCTGCTCCCCTACAAAGAGATCCTAGCTGATGAACTGCTGAAGTCATTGCAACTTGTTTCACAGCTTGATAGCCGCATTGCTGATGCATACAGCGAGCGAATAACAAATGAAGTCAGTCGGCTTGTAAAAGCAAATGCCCCACTTGTCAGATCTCTAATGGGATGGCACATAATAATGTCACTTCTTTCTGCCTCAGCTCGTCACCCAGAAGCTTCTGAAGCTGGATTTGATGCCCTATTGTTTACAGTATCAAATGGAGCTCATTTGTCACCAGACAATTATCTTCTCTGCGTTGATGCAGTAAGACAGTTTGCAGAGTCTCCTGTAGGACAGGCAGAAAGGTCTATTCGTGCTATAGATCTTATGACAGATTCTGTTGATTGTCTGGCTAGGTGGTCTACTGAGACCAGGGAAGCAATCAGGGAGGAAGAAGCTACAAAATTGTGTCAGGATATTGGGGAACTGTGGCTGAGGCTTGCGCAGGAACTACAAAAGGTATGCCTGGACGTGAGAGAAGAGGTTAGAAATCATGCCCTTTCATCACTGCAGAAGTGCCTGGCAGTTAATGACAGGATCAATATTCCAAATGGTCTATGGTCACAGTGCTTTGATGTCGTAATCTTCACAATGCTTGACGATTTGCTTGAAATTGCTCAAGGAAACTCTCAAACAGACTACAGGAATATGGAAGGTACACTTATAACAGCTGTGAAGCTCATGTCAGAGTTGTTTAAAGGGTCACTCAATGAGCTTGCACAATTAGCAACTTTTAGCAAAACGTGGATAGGAGTCCTTAGCCGAATGAAGAAGTATATGAATGCGAAAGTAAGAGGGAAGAAGACTGATGGGCTTCAAGAATTGGTTCTAGAGCTTCTCAAGGAAACACTATTAAAAATGAAGAACGAGAGCGTGCTAATGCAGAGGAGTACCTCAGACGGCGACAGCTTGTGGGAACTAACTTGGCTACATGTCAATAGCATTGCTCCATCTTTGCAATCTGCAATCTTTCCTGATCAAGGTCATACAGGTCCTGGTCTTGGTCCTGGTCCTGGTCCTGGTCCATCAAAAGAATAGTTCAGCTCAGATGCCACTTGCAACACATTGACCGAGGTTGCACCCTTGAATCATATGGTTAGAACCGAGATGGTCATATTCCTTGCTCAGAGACCACCACAAAGATTCATAAACAGGTCGGTCACTCGATTGATAAAAATGTGTACTTGTTCATTTTTTTCTCTTGACTCTTCCTTCTTGTCTACACCCTTCAATAACCATTATATTCCTCCTAATGAATATACCTTTGCATTCAAAGGCCTATTCTTTAATGATCCATAAGGCAAATTGGTCGACCAGTGTCGCAAAGTGGTCCACTGATGCTTTTAGAGCGACTAGTTTTCAATTTTTAACAAATATTTTGGGTTATTTTGTGTATAAAAAAGGTACATATAAGATGTTTGAGTAATCTTTGATATACTAGAGAGTTACTAAGAGATTTTAAAAATTAGAGAGAGCATTTTAGTGAATATTTGCAATGCGTAATGTATATTTAGTTCATTTGTACGAGTAAGAAAGATTTTAAGCTGTATGTAGGAATGACAACTAGGCTTGGGCACGATTGGCGTATGAAGTTAACACGTGGTTGATAAAGTCTCTAAGTTGAATCTTGGGCCAAGTTTTTCAAAAAAATCGACAACCCAGGCTTGACCTGACCCAAGGCTCAACTCTTATAAACAAATCTCATCATTTTGTATTTTAATTTTAAAAAAATGTTCGAGCCAAGGCGAGTAGGGCTTGGTCTCAAGCCAGGCTACCTCAAGCCCGACCAAGTCTCAAGTCAAGCCCAGGCCCTAGCAGCACTGGATAACCCTGCTCGGCCTATTTTCATCCTAGTTATATATTATTTTACTAATGTAACAAAATAAAATGATTGTAAGACATCTTGTGTACGTGTACTTTTTTATTCATTACAAATAAATAAAATTTTAAGTGAAATTTGAATAATAAACCTAATTAAAATTTTTTACATCATATTATAAATTGATTTTTAAAACTCTTTTGTTATGAAAATGCTTTATACGAATTTATGATAAATTTTAATTATAACCAATAATTTATTTATTTGCAAATAAAAAGAAAGTTGGATACACATAATTTATTCCTCCTTTTCCTTTGTCACGTGGGGTCAATAATAACGTTATATCTTTATAAAAATATAGGCCTTGTTTGGCAGTCAGCTGATAGCTGATTATATCAGCTGATTTGACCAGCGGATTACATTAGTTGTTTGTTAAAGATATTTGATAAAATTAGCTGTTTAGTATTAGCTGTTTAAGTGTAAAATGACTTATAAGGACATGACTTTAAAAAAATATATGAATAAGAATATTATATATTTTAGTATTTCAATGAATATTCTTATAAGAATTTACATTTTAGATATTTAATTGTACAAAAATTAAGTTTATAACTCTAATAAAAAACATAGAAAATATAATAATAATAATAATAATAATAATAATAATAATAATAATAATAAAGAATTATAATAGTACTAATACTAATAATAATTTGCAATAGATGTCACTAATTAATTAGTTTCACTAGCTTAAATTAGACTACTTCAATAAAATAAATTGATAATTTACTATTTATACTAATAATAGTACTAATACTAATAATAATAATAATAATGACGATAGTGATGGTGATAATGATGGTGATACATCCATACATAAAAAATAAAAATCCAAATGAAGTTTAAGTTTAACAACACATATTAAATAGAGCAAAAGAAATAAACGTCATCATTTAAAATAAAAGTGATTATAACAATTTAAGAACGACGTCTAGCTGCCATCAAACTAGACGCAATATTATTACGAAATAATTTTATTTTAATCTTATGTATAATAATTTTATTTTAATCTTATGTATAATATTTATAAATAATATTAATAAAGAACTCATTACATTTTATTAAACTAAATAATTAAAAAAGTTAAAATTTGTAAAACTTATTTATAAATTGATATTATTTATTAATATCTTTTAATTATTAAAATCTGGCAAGTGAAGGAGCTCCACGTTGAACTGCTTATGGCAAAAATTGTGGCTTTGCATCATGATATAAGGAACAAGCACAGGATAGGGGACCCGCTGCCACTGGGGCTTTACTTTATGTTGATTAGTCTCCGAAAATTGAGGATATTTCCTAGTCAATGGCTGCTGCCCTGTCTGTATTTAAGATGGAATCAAACTTTTCTACTCTCTAGTCATGTCTACTTTTCAGCCTTATTCCATAGAAGGCCTTCTTTCCTTTTCCTAATTATAGACTTGAAGGACCAAATGGACAAAGTTTAGGTGCCATTCAGAACATCGATACCGTTCTTGACCTTCACTTCACGCTACATACATCACTATAATTTTTATGATTCAATATAAGACGTATTCTACCATAACCGCGTGTTCTGATTGTGCATCAAGAAAAGCAAAGAACAAAATTACTTTCTGACGACAGCTTCTTTGCTCTGTTTGCAGGATAGGTGAGGCGACTGATACTATAGGAATCCAAACTTTTTGAGTCTCACGATGCTTTTTGTTAAAACGACTTCCAAAGTAGCCCTTGATGTGTGATATTCGTATGAAATTTTTTTTATACATAACTAGGTTTTTCATATACTAACAATGGCATAAATTATCGAAAATCTTAACTCAGTTATGTCATGAGTAAAAGACATAAAACTAAATAATTTTACTTAATTTTTAAATGTTAAAAAATCCTTATAAATTTTAAAACGAAAATCTCTTCTCTTTAAGTTTTTCTAAAAAATGAACATTATAATTTTACTGATATAATAATTTATCTTAAACATGATTAATAATTTATTTTAAATTATTAATTTGAATTAGATTTAATTTATTTAAATTAAATTCAAAAGTTGAATTTAGCAGTCATATCTATAATATTTTAATTAATTGGTATATAATCAAATTTTCAAATATTAAATTTTTACTTAATGACCTATTTCTTTTATCCAGGAAGCCTGTTGAGACGGTCCATCATACGGAAATAGAAGTCCTTAACGCCGAACTTAACTCGCCTGAACAGGGCTCGGGAACTTTCACACGCACACAATAAAACAAAGTGAAAGACCGTAAGTCATGAGCCAATGCCTTATGCCTAAGCCCCTGTTTTCTTATGTTGTAAGACAAACAAAACCCTCCCAAATCCCAATCCCGCCATACCCCTGAGTCCTGACACTGGCAGCAAAAGTACAGAATAAATAAACAAAAGCTACATCTCCTCTTTAGCACTTTGCCTCTTCGTTTTTTTTGTCTGAAAGTTGAAGTCTTTTGCCTTTTCATTTCCTTGTCCTCGATTGATATGTTTGATCGTTGCCATTCTTCTTGCACACTGTTTTCATCATGTTCTGCGATTCTGTTCTTGGTTCTGCTTCAAAACCAGATAGTTTCCTCCGCTCTAATAGTGAGCATGAGGAACCACCACAAAAGCCACCATCAAAGAAGACCGATTATTCAAGGTAACCAAAGCAGTTGTGCACTCTTTGCAGGCACCTGGGTTCGTGATGACACGTACCCCATGTACCAATCCTCTAATTGTCCCGTCATTGACCCTCGATTCAATTGCCGAATGTACGGTCGACCTGACTCTGACTACCTCAAGTATAGATGGAAGCCTCTCAACTGTGAGCTCCCAAGGTAATGAAACTGCAGTTACATTCTTCTCATCAGCAATGGGCAACAGCCATTTCTGTTTCTTTCTTCGATAAATCTAGCTTCTACCAGTTCTGTTCTGTGGCCAATGCTATCAAGTTATTGTAGTACTTTCATGTCAGGTTCAATGGGGATGATTTTCTACTGAAATTGAGGGGGAAAACAGTGATGTTTGTGGGTGATTCGCTTGGAAGGAATCAGTGGGAGTCTTTGATTTGCATGATTTTAGCTGCAGCGCCTCAAACATCCACAAAAATGAGCAGAGGAGATCCTCTCTCCATCTTCAAATTTCTGGTAACTTGAAGTTGAAACATTATATGCTTCTTTGTTTTGCATTCTTGGATAGCATTCGTAAGCAAATTTTCCAGTTTGTGGTGATAAAGCTTTCATCTTGGACCTAGGCCATAGGTCGCTGTGGTCTGGCTGGCCTACACCTTTAAGCAAGAATAATAATGTATATTTTCTATATTACCCTTTTGATCTACTTTTGACATCAAAGGTTTGCAGTATGCGAGTGCCATTGCTTGGCTACAATAGGAAAAGTTCATTTCTTT
Source organism: Erythroxylum gracilipes (assembly GCA_026413385.1). Lineage (NCBI taxonomy): Eukaryota > Viridiplantae > Streptophyta > Magnoliopsida > Malpighiales > Erythroxylaceae > Erythroxylum > Erythroxylum gracilipes. The sequence goes on along the minus strand of JANZLC010000007.1, from coordinate 24,198,747 downwards.
ACTTGTAGACTAGAAGTTTTACGATCTCCGTTCTCAGATTTGGAAATTACTATTTTTTTAAAAAAAAATCTTTATCGTCCTATCTCAATCTGGGAATGATGGAATTGTGAATCCAACCCAGAAGCCTATTATTGTTGCTTAGGTTCAATATTTAAGATGGAAAAGCTCAGCTGAAAGATGATTGAGGGTCCCAGAAGTCACTGTTAGTATGCGTTGTAGGCTAGTCGATGCCAACTGCAATACACTACTTGACTCGTGGCCCACAGTGATAGTGAAGTGAAGTGAACAATATTACTCATATGAAGCCCCAATCATGAAATTGCATTCTATAATGTTTACAGGACTATGACGTGAGCATTTCATATTTTCGAGCACCTTACTTGGTGGACATAGATGTGATTCAAGGGAAGAGAGTTCTAAGGCTGGAAGAGATATCCGGCAACGCCAACGCCTGGCGTAACGCAGACGTTCTGTCTTTTAACACCGGTCATTGGTGGAGCCACAAAGGGTCTCTCCAAGGGTTAGCGTCATGTTTGTTTTTGTTTAAGATGCTTTTTCTGGCATTCTCGTATATACATCAAAAAAGAAAATACAAGCAAAGAAGATACAAATCTTGGTGCGTTCTGGCTTTGAGCAGGTGGGATTACATGGAAACAGGAGGTTCATATTACCAAGACATGGATCGTCTAGTTGCTTTGGAAAAAGGCTTGAGAACATGGGCCAATTGGGTTGACTCCAACATTGACACTGCCAGAACCAGAGTTTTCTTCTTGTCCATCTCGCCCACACATTACGAGTATGTCTCTCTCTCGTATATTTTTCACTTTACTTGGAAAGCTACACTCCTGATTCCTCCATTATTGGCCACTGGGCTCCAAGCACAAAAAATGTGGTTTAATGTCAGCCGCAGTTGAGGGTGCAGCTTGGCCACGCTGGCTTCCCATACGCAACTAATAAATTGGGCATCGTAAATTAGTCAACTAAAAAACAACGGAACAAATGCAACCTGCAAGTTATAACAGCTGTGTTCGTGCTAGTTTGTAGCAATAGAAGAATGTGACATAATCAATATGCATTAATTTCAACAGGCATAAAGAAAAGGCACGAGGGGAAACCTGGTTTCTATACTGGTTAGCAGTTTCAGTCATAAATGGGTAACGAACTTGTCGCACTTGTTTGACTTGTCGGTAGGTTCAATTTCTTTAACCTCTTGATAAGGATTCAGTGTGTTCACACGTAGTCTACTCCAATACTTGATATTTAGTATGGACCGGAGCCTAGTTGTTGATGTATTATTTGTTTCAACACCAGATATGTTTAGAGAATGGTTTTTCTTAAAGAACTCGGTGCTGCCAAAATCTGCCGACACCTTAATACATTTTTTAACAGCGATCTTGTCGGTGGCTCTGTGTCTTTTGTTTAAACTTTTGATAACAGTTCTGGAAAAGTTCTTATAAGGATTGGGTCTGGTATATATTACTAACTTGGAACTAAAAATTGGCAGTCCAAGTGAATGGAGTTCTGGGACGACAATATCTGTTTCGAAAAATTGCTACGGCGAGACAACTCCAATATTAAGTGGATCAAATTCACCAGGAGCATACCCTCAGGAAATGAGAGTAGTGGACGATGTTATTAGGGACATGCATAACCCTGCGTACTTATTGGACATCACAATGCTTTCTGGGCTTAGGAAAGATGGTCACCCATCAATTTATAACGGTGATTTGAGCCCCCAGCAAAAGGCTAACCCTCAACGCTCTGCAGATTGTAGCCACTGGTGTCTTCCTGGACTCCCTGATACTTGGAACCAGCTATTGTACACTGCTTTGTTCTTCTAGATAGCACCTCCATATGCTTTTATATTCTTTTTTACTTGCTACACTATACTAATTTAATTGCTTGTTAGAGACTGACTTAACTACAGTCTTCGGGTCATATCTGATTATATCTATAGATACCATCTACCTTCCTCTACGTGTAGTGATTCTTTATAAGATTACTTGATTCTCTACGCCTAGCTTACTTCGCCCTTCCAATGGTTACCTTGAGATAACAATCAAAACTTGGCGTACAAATATGCTCAAGCACGTGCTGTCCTGTGTGCTAAAAGATTCGTATTATTTGTTTCACGGGCTAGCTAAGCGAGGAGGCACAGAAACAGAAACATACATCATTCTTGGCCTGGGCGGTAATAAAACTAAAGTAATCTTTAAAATCTACGTAACTTTGTCAACGTACTTTAACAATAGTCAAAAGACCTTGTAAGTGAGAACTCCCTAAGGTTGGGAAAGCACCTAATCATAGTTTTACTACATTCTGTATAACAATGGGCAATAGTTGATTAGCTTTTTATAACAACTCCTGGAGCGTTGACTTCCACCAAGTGAGGTATGCTGCCAACAATCATTCCATTGATGTTGGAAGCTGCCTGCTGCTTGTCATAAGCTGAAAGATGCACACCCAGTGCAGCTCTGCCGGAAGGGTCCAGATTGTTGGACCATGCAGCATCCCATTCCACCGCTTTGGCCGTGCTACATGCTACACTTGCTCCTCCAGGAACGGTCAGCCTAGCTGAGTTCTGCAAGAAACCTCCCATTTATATATAACAATTTCTACTTCTCCGTCACAACCTACCTGTTAGATAAGGACTGAATTACCTGAGGGAAAAACCTCTCGAAGATCATTCTGTAGTAATAAGCTTCTTTGGTAGTAGGGGTGTTATGCGGGAAGATGTGAGCTGCATTTTGCATCATTTTGTCTGTCACCTGAAATCATTCTATGATGTTAAAAAAAAGCTGCCTGGTATATTCAACTCAAATGGTTGTTGTAGGAGATGGTTAATTCAAGTACATGTTGAGCAGCGTGATCTTTAAGACCATCAATCCAGCTGTAGCCAACCCCATCACTAAATTGCTCCTTCTGCCTATAAAGAATGTGCTGCAGGAGTCCAACAGAGTATGTTAACCGAAGCGTAAAATGTTAAAGCAAAAGAAAAGATTTGTTTATACGTTCGGCAGATAAGGATGCTCCTCATCATCAAAGGCCCTCCTAAGAACCCATTTCTCAATGCGTCCTTTTTCTGGTCTAATCTGAAATAAATTGGAAGTCATCAAAAAGATCTGCTTAGGTAGCACCCCCATCAAGGACGGGTGTAAAGTGACTAATAGGTTTTACCATCTTCCATTCAGGGTCAATGGCCATTGCAACATTAATAAACTCCTTATCTAAGAAGGGTACTCGAGCTTCCAAACCCCACGCAGATGTTGCTTTGTTAGCTCGCAAGCAGTCGTATTGGTGGAGGGCCTTAATCTGCAAAAATGGAAATATAATTTAATCGAAACATCTTCTGTTATGTCGAATAACGTATCACTCAATTGAGCCCCCTTAAACGCTTGGCTAGTGTGATTGTATAGTTACCTTGCGGCATGTTTCTCGGTGGAACTCTTCTTTGTTAGGTGCTTTATGAAAATACAAATAACCACCGAAAATCTCATCAGAGCCTTCACCAGAAATTACCATCTTCACTCCTAAAGACTTTATTTTTCTTGCCATGAGGAACATAGGAGTACTAGCTCTGATAGTTGTAACATCATATGTTTCAATATGGTAGATGACATCTTCAATGGCATCAATTCCATCCTACACCAAAGGCATACACTTGACATTTGATAATGTTCCTGAAAGAAATTTCAGTTCCACTAGTATAGTACCTGAACTGTAAAGTGAAACTCATGGTGAACAGTTCCCAAATAATCTGCGACTTCTTTTGCAGCCTTCAAATCTGGAGAACCCTGCTCGAGAACAGGATTTGAATTAAGAGAGGAGCTCCTTGAAAACGGCTAACCAGTGTCTGACAATAGAATAGCAATCTTTTACACTCACCTCTAAACCAACACAAAATGAATGAAGCTGCGCTCCCCACTGCCGAGCAGCCTTGGTACCTGCTAAGTGGCGAGCTGTAATAGAGGCAACTAAAGACGAATCTAAGCCACCAGATAGCAGAACTCCGAAAGGAACATCACTCATAAGTCTTTTGATGACAGCCTGCACAGATTATGTACTTAGCACATGAGCTATAAATTCACGAAGATCTGCTTAGTTAAATCATTTGGCAGCATCAAATGTTTCATAAGCGTTACATTTTCAAATGAACGTCTCAGAGCGAGCGGATCATATGGAGTTAATGGAATAGCCTCTGAGAACCAAGGAGGATTATACCATCTCCTTAATCCTCCTGATTTGCTCGAGTACAGATGGCCAGGTGGAAAGCACTCAAAATGTTCACACTCATCATTCAGGCCTTTCAGCTCAGAAGAAATCCATACAGAACCTTAAACACAACATCAAATCAGAATTGCTCCACCTGTAAAAGTTGGTTAAGAAGTACGATCTAAGGAATTTTACCATCAAGACCCCAGCCAATGTAGAGGGAAGTGATTCCAATGGCATCACGAGCAACAATGAAACTGTTATCTCGACAGTCCAACAGCACAAAGGAGAACATCCCATCCAACATGTCCACAAAGTTTTCTCCATATTCTTCATACTATTCGAAGATTTCAAACAACATATTAGCTTGCGAGAAGTAACTATAAGAAAGATTTGAGTTACACCAATTCAGAAATGCATATAAGTAGATTAAATATCAGTATCTTCAGAAGCGCCATACCAGATGGGCAATAACATCGCAGTCACTGTCTGTTCGGAACTTGTGATGTGGTAAGCGCTTCCTCAATTCTTCATGATTGTATATTTCTCCATTCACCTATATTTGACATCCAGTTATGCTTGCCAAAATACTGTAATCGTCGTTACGTGCTAGAATATTGGTTTTCAAAGGAACCCCCTTTTTTTAATTCCATCAAAAAGTTAGCAAGCAAAGACAAGTAATATATAAATGAAACAAACCCCTCAGTAGTCCATTCAATTAACAATGAAAATCCTTCTTCGTTTCTCCATTCCTAGTGAACAGAGACCTTCGCTATGTTGGTTAGAAGCCTACCGTAACAACAATTTTTTTGTTCTCATTGAAGAGAGGCTGATCACCCGAAGCAGGATCAATAATAGCCAGACGCTGATGAGCCAAGTAGCAGTCACCATTCTGATAGAGCCCACTCCAGTCTGGACCACGATGCTTCAATCTGTTAAGGTGACAACAAAATATACAATCTCAATTTCTTAGTATTTGCAGAAATGTTTATCTGAGATCGTCCATGAGAGAATTCCTTAAAATGCCATAAAGTTTATGTTTATCAGAATTAACTAATGAATCCTATGGATACTAATAATTTAAGCAGCCCAGTTGTCTTTTTCATTTCAAATATACATCGATTGCCAAGAAAATAAAAATAACCACATAACTCAAAGTTAACCAATAAATAAATAACACGCCATCTGGTACAGGCAAAAGAAAAGAACGTCCTCGGAATGCATAGAAGAAAATGAAAAAGGGTGGTGAAGTTAGTCCGAGATTGCAGCAACAACAAGAAACCAAATAATGAGCCAAGAATAACAGAGAATTTCCTGCGAGACAGCTCAAGCACACGAACTCTCTTTGCTTGAGAATCATCAGAGCAACCCAGAACAGCAAGTATCCCACACATTTTTGCGTTGCTTCTTTCCCTTTTCTTTTAAGAGATACTAAGTAAATAATAACGAAGAGAATGATAAAAGAAAACTTATAAGAATCTGCAAGTGATAACAGGGAATCCAAATGAAGTAGTAGTTGATGATAGGATCTGGACACAGAGTTAGGTTTGATAATAATGAAACAAGAAGCACAGAAGGTGGCGGAGTATTGTCAGGATAGACCAACACGTAGAGTGATGTTGTTTGTTGAATGACCAAGTTGCCTTGCCCATCTAAAGCCACGTATTTATAGAGAAACCTTAGCTGCTGCACGACAAAATTTTCCCCAGTAACCAGGCTATCAACGGCGTCAGTTTTTCTCATCTTCTAACTATAAACCACCAATGTCGCATTATGATCTTAAATGGATAAATTATATATCTTTTCTATGTGGGAATTTTACTTATCCATTGTAATTTATGGAGACTTACTAAGTGTAAATATTAATTTTTATTCATGTCATACTCTCACAAGGGGAAAAGTAAACTTTTGAAAATAAGGATATTGTTAAGATGGACATAATCTTCCACAGAAATAGATACTGCTCTTCTATATTTTGTTAAGTCTTGATTTAAATAAGATAGATTTCTTAAAGTTTGCAGTATAACAAAAATTCAGAAACTCGCTGGGGTGCGTGGCACATGCCCACCGTGACAAACGTGGAGGCCGTCAACTTGCTGACAACACGTGTGCATGGGATTGGGGCACGTGGAGACCATTGAATGGCTGTCACCGTTCTCTTTTCTCAACCTCGACGGCGAGGTTTATCCATATGCCCAGTCAGCAATAGCCAATAGGGAACTTTTGGGTTAAACAAAATTTTTCCACGTGTCGATCTGCAGAAGGAGCGTGGAAACATATAGTTTTCGTGGAGTACAAGGAAGAAAATTCCACGATCCGAAACCGCACAAAGCCTTTCACTTTTCATGGTGACGTAGATATTATCCCAATTGAATTGAATGTAGTTGTTATCTCAAAAACTTCAAACTGCTATTTATATTTTTAATTCGTAATTTTAATAAAATCAGTCAGATTCATTTTATAATAATCGAATACATGAATCTTAAATTTGTACCAGATAAAATTCAGATTTGATCCCTTTTTAAAATCTCTATTAGTGTAAAATTCTTTAAAGAAATATATCACATGACTTAAAACATAATAAAGAAAAAATATATAATTTTGGACCTAATGCTACAAAGAATTCAAATTTGGGATCATATCAAAATTACATATTCCCGATCCATCCCTCATAGCCAGTGGCGAAGGGACAGTGTGGGCACTATAGGCAGCTGCCCACACTGCCCCAAAAAATTTTCCATACTGTCTCAAAAAATTTTCTTAAAATTTCATGTAAATTTTTTTTTTTACCCCCACAACTTTTTTTTGAAGCTTTTGCCCCCACTGAAATTTTTGTTTGCCCCCACTGGAAAAACTTCCTGGCTTCGCCCCTGCTCATAGCTACTTTTAGTCTAGTGTTAGACTATTAAATCTTAATTATGAAATCGTGCAAGCATTGATGAGCCTTAACTAATATTTGGCACTCAGAACGATGAAACAAGAAAAAAACTTGCGAGTGGGTAAAAAGAATAGGCATTGTTGATGAAATCTTGAAAGTACGAGAGCATTGGCATGTATTGATGCATATTAGTAAAAACCCTAGACGAGATACAAGATTCAAATATGAAACCAAAAGATGAGCTCGAAAAGAACCTTGAGTTGAAATTTAGTTGGATCGCATGTATGAAAAAGACATGTGAGAATTTTAAGGACTTAATCTGTATCCAAATACACAAACATGAGTAAGCATTCAACCTAGCAGTGTATTATGAAAAATTTTGAGCTTAGATGACCCATCATCATTGATAAAGATTAAGGAGAGATATTGAATAATGTGATAGATAAGATGAGAGATGGCAAGTAAAGCTCACCACAATATGAGAGGAATAAAAGGAGGCAAGAAGGAAGTAATAGATCTACCAGAAAATCATTCTCCAAAGTAGACTCAACTTGGATGCTAGAGGAATAACAGCAAAACTCTCCACAAACATGAAGAAAAGATGGTTACTAAAGTAAAACTAGAATTTCAACTTGTAAATATGAGCTTTTGATCCTTTATATTTTGTTCTTATTGTACTCTTATCGCTTGTTAAGGTTGTAGATGCCTATTAATCAAGGAATTACTATTACTTTTCAAAAGAAAGTTCAAATTATATGAACATATAATTTAATATTTATAATAACTATCAATTTTTTTTTCAAACTTAAGAACAATATATATAAATTGTTATTAAATTTAATACTTACGTATCATATATGTACATACACACACACATATTTAGGATGGCTTCATGGAAAATTAAAGATCAAGATAACAATTAAAAGACATAGTTTTATTTAATGTAAAAAAATAAATAAAAAGGTGGAATAAAAATAACAAAATAAAGATAACCATAATAGAAAGCCCACGAGCCAAAAATCATCATGCAATTTTTGCACAATTATTTCACCTTTCTGACTCCAATTTTCATATTTGCAGAGCCAAATCCAAACCCAAAAAGTGTTATAAAAGAAGAATATGCTAAAAGAACATAACTTGATGAACTCCCATCACTGTCCATAACTTACCCACTCGTTACCTATTCAGTTTTTTTTTTTTTGGTTACAAACGAGAGAAAATCAAAACTATCTCATAAAAGAAATACCACAAGCATCAGCTCAGATAATCAAGAAGAGAGCGTCACGAATCTCCTCCCAAACCCTTATTACCTATTCAGTTTACCATGAATTATAGGTATACATGTTCTCAACGAGTAGGAATGTTATCTGGTACTGTCAAGTCTATCTTTTTGGATAGCGCCTTCTAGTTCATGAAAACGAAATGTTAGTTAAGAAGAATTCGAAGGAATACAGTTAAATATAAATCGATAGTAGGTCCATAATAATTATATAGTTAAATATCATTTTTGAGATAAGATCCATAGTAATTATATAGTAAATATCATTTTTGTTCCCATTTCATCCCATTGGCAAGACATTAGAAGAAAAAGCATAGAGATATTAGAATGCAAAGTAGAAACAGTGAGAACTCAATTTCAAACGAGTAAATTAATTGAAATGCTGGTCCGAGTAAATATCACATCAATCTCAACCAATATTTTTAAAATCGGACCGGTCATCGAATCGGTAGCCTTATTGATTACCGGTTTAACCGGTTCTACTGGTTCAACCATCGGTCGAACCGGTGTGACGTAATAATTATGCAATAATTATATTTAATTATATATAATATTAAAAATGTTTAAAAAAATAAAAAATAAAAAATAAAAAATAAAAAATAAAAAATTTGAACAGTAACCGAACCGGTTTAACCGGTCAAAACCGGTCAACCGGTCCAATTTAGGACCGGTTTTTGATTTCACCCGGACCGATCGGCCGACCGGTCATCGGTCGGACTGACCGATCCGGTCCGAATTTTAAAACCCTGATCTCAGCAAACTGACACATGAGGAGAAAATATTACATCAATCCTAGCAAACGCAGACATAATGAGTAGTCAATATAATATAGTAATTTTCAGTTTTCACTTCTGCAAAGAATTATACCAAAATCACTTTTTCGCAATATGATTTTGACTTGATCAGTTGCAGTGTCACCTCATGTCCGCTTTCTTTCTCTCCATGCACATGAAAGCCATCTTCTTATTGTAATGATGATTGACACTTAGGAGTTATAATGTCACTTCATTATAATATCCCTTAAAACTAATATGAAAATCTGTCTAAAATTGTGAATGAAGAATATAATAAATTTCCACAAAAGATATACACGTGTATATAGCATGTGATGGCACGTCTTTATCAGGTGGAAGACTTTTCCTATACTTATCCTGTAGGCTCAGGATGACAACATACTAACACGAAAAATCAAAATAAAAACTAGGAAGAAGTTCTGGAGTCTATCCATACAGGATTACTTGTGAATGTAGGAACAAGCACGTGACCGAGAACCATATCCTGAAAGTTGAAAATGGCATTCCCACTTTGTCAGTGCTTATCCTCTTTGCCTACATGAATTCATCAGCCACTGTATTTGACTTGAATTTTCTGTAAACAGGAGGGTTCCAATCGTGGAAGCCTAACATTTTGGAAGCACAATTTCTGGGATCCAGATTTGCTAAAAGGGATTGGTAAGCTATGGTAGTAAAATTGTTCAAGTTATTCCCTTTTCAGTAATTAGGAAGTTCCTCACCGCTACTCCACTGGCTGTTAAATGAAGTGGTTCGGTTAGTGCTCAATCGCAGAAGACAAGGCATGCATATGATTCCATTTAAAGCTTGGATTATATCGATGCACTGAATGAAATTAAGCTTTAGGAATGAGAGGCCAACAACCGATGCTAAGCTGGTTGGTTTCTTTTTTCTGAATTAAGGAAAGAAAATTCGCCACAATATAATCGATTAAGGCAATGTTTTTCTTTCTTGAACAACATTGACTATATACACAAAAAGAAAAAAAGATTGACCTAGGACCATAAACCGTCCAAATTAAATTCATTCATGATATATTTTATAACGTAATTGGATAAGAACGAACATTAATATTATAAATAATTTAATAATTTTAAATTTATGATGTATGCTAATCGTATAAAATCTTAAACTAATACACACAACAAATGTTCTATATTTTTATCCAAAAAATGAATGACAACAACTTTCTACCTAATTTATGTAATCTAGAAAATATAAGAATAGTTTTATAAGAAAATAACTCAGTACCTACCTGTTTTTTCAAAGAGGATTAGTAGACATCATTTAGCGAACCAATTTAAACACTCTTTCAGAATTCTCGGCAAGATTTGTTCTGGCCATAGAAAATTACAAGGAGAGAGATTTTTATTAAAGTATTTAAAATTTAACTATATGAAATTTTAACCACCAACTAAATATCACAATTACAAAATAAATTCATGAAAATTATGAAAATATTTCGTAAAATGTCATGAAAACAAAAAATAATGAATTTGAATGTGATCCTTTTTCTATTTATTGCAATTATAAAATTTGAATTTATGTGTAAACCAACAATATTATATGAATTAGTTTTGTGTGGTCTAAATTTTTATATTGTTTCTAGTTAAAAAATAAAATAATTTTTTGAAAGTAAAATAAAAATGATTTTACTAACAGTTGATTTAAAATTGATGTAAAAATAGTGATGATAATTACAATTGAATCAAATGTATTAATGTAGAGCATACCGTTGTTGACTGTTGTATGTGAACGCATACGATAAATTGTGGTGCAAAATTCAATAAAAGTGATTTAGTTATAAGAATTATTTTTGTTGAAAGCAGGTTATGCGGTTGAATAATGTCGCATTCATCCTTCCGTGTCGCCACGTTGTGTCCTGTTAGAAAGTCATAAGTATGCCTGTTTTGATGGAATGTGTGATGTCTCATCGCCAGCACAAAACACTGTGGTACTTGAAATTTGTTAACATACATAACAATATGTCAAGTGGATTTTAATTACAATCGTACAAGTTAGACAGGACATTAGAGACATAGGGTCAGAGTTTGACTAAGTAACCACATTCTCTATCTTATTTGGAGCTATCCTATTTGGAGAAATCGTTGGGATTCAAAAGCGAAGACGCTAACCGATTGAAAAACCATATTGAAGTTAGTATTATTGGATCGTTAGACTTCAGGTTGGGTGATCCACTGCAAACAACCAGTAAGAATGACAATATTTTGTTATTCGATAAAATGTCTACTATAAATGAAGGTCCAATTTAATTGAGTTCTCTATGATAGACACAAAAGAGGATGGGATAGGACGTTCAAACATTCTATAATCAAGAAGGGATCAACATGGAATATTAGGCTTAGTAAAAATATTTGAGTTTGACTCGACCAAAATTTGAGCTAGAATTTGAGGTAGACAAGTAAGTAAAAGATTATTTTTTATGGCATGTTATAATAGAAAGTTTATGATGATGAAATTGGGATGAATTATATATCATGTTGATGATGAGGTTGTGCTAGAATGTGATAGTGAATTGGATAGTTATTGTTTTGTTTTGATGCATGAAAGACAATAGTTATGAGTTTCTAAATGAATGATTTTGAGTTAGAATTAGACATGAGATTGGTGAGGAATTGACATATAATTAAGGTATACTTGAGGCATAATTTAGGAACTATTATGAAGGTGTTTCGAAATTGGAATGAAGGTGTTTGAATATGGAAAATCACAGGAAAATAGGTAGTCTAGGATCGTAGCACTCATCCCACAACCATGGGCAGATGCATTAGCTTCTGTCACAATCGTGGGAACGTATCCCACGATTATGGGCAAGGTTTTGACACGATAAATTCTGTTTTGTCCAATTTTTGAACCACATGAGGATAAGACATTTTACATTGGTGTATTTGAACTTGATCGAGGCTTGAAAATGAACCTAGTTTGATGTTGGATTAAGTGGGACAGTTAAATAGCCGCTCGGTCACAAAAAAATAAAAATGATAATGGAGTCTCCTGTGCATTGCATATATATCTTTACATGTATCATGTGAAACATTGTAAAGAATGACTAAATTGAGTTGATATAATGTTATGCTATGTTTGTGTACATGTGAATGATTGTGAAAAAAAAGTATTGAATTATGCTGATATAGTGATCTGCAATACTTGTATATGTGTTGATGATATGAATGATTACGGTGAAAGATTGGATTGTTCTGAAAAGATTCTATAATATGTTTGTATTATAATATGCTTATTGAGATATGATGTATAATGTGATTTGGGTTTACAAAACTATATGAGAATTGATTATAGGTAATGTGATATACTTATGATATTGTGTTTTGACTCGAGTGAGCACATCGATGATAGTTTACTCATTGAGTTCACAAAAGTCATAAAAATTGTAACATTGTTTTTCAAGTACTGAGGAGACCTAGCTTCTAAGCGATCGCGGCTCTGTCGTTCGATCCTAAAATCGATCCTTGGAAACCGGTCAAAAATATTTAATTCCAAAGATTGCAGTATAATATGCAACCTCGGGTCGTCTCACTTAATCGGAACCGACGAAAGAGGTTTAAGCTAGCCTAAAGTCGAAAATGCAATTAAAGCTGATAAAAAAGGGGTTTTGCTTGTTGCTCAAAATCGAGAGAATTAAACTAAAAGAAAGAAAATTGTATGAAAGTATATTTTTGGATTTTGGGAAGTTTAAAGCAAACAAAGT
>JANZLC010000007.1:24166165-24185760 GCA_026413385.1 Erythroxylum gracilipes | reverse complement strand
TGCCTATCATACATTCCCTAATTCGTGAGCTGCTTGAGTTGAAGTTTTGAAGGAGCAACCAACAATCAAATTACAAAGCAGAGGAGATTGAAGCTGCAAATTTCTGGCTGTTGAAGACTTGCGTGAACAGTGAAGTAAACAGCACACCAAGTGTTTGACAGAAGGTTCCAGCCAATACTGATCTTCGACAGGTTCTGTGCTGAAGGTGCTATCTTCATTCCTTCGAGGGGGCATCTTCATCAAAATTCTCGGTTTTAGCTTGGCATTTGATCCTGTTACATCCCCCGACTATAAAGTAGTATGTGTTCGATATTTGAAGTCAATGCAGGACCATCATATAGATGACACATACTATTTCTATCAGATTGAGATCTACTCATCAGAGACTCGATCTTGGAGGCTGGCAGGTGATCCTTTTCTTGCACATGTTAATACATTGTTCAAGTATGGTGTGTTCTGCAATAATGCTGTACATTGGATAAGTGCTTGGGGGCATTCACTGTATTTCGACATTGGCTAGGAAAAGGTTCAGGAAATGCCAATGCCTCCACTTCCAGAGGGTTGGGAGGAGAGGAGGTATGTATACTTTGGTTCAAATCGGAACCATTTGCATCTTGTTGAGATCTATAGCCCTCCCACTACACAGTTTGATGTCTATGAGATGAAGAGTGATTATTCCGAATGGTTGGTGAAATACCGTATCGATCTCAGCGAAATGGTAGCTGCATTTCCAGAGGTCGTTAGGATACATTATGAACCATCAAACTTGAATTATCACACATTCAACATACTATGCATAATTCGGGAAGAACAAGACGAAGATTCGTATATGGTGTTGCATATACCCGGTAATATCGTAAGTTACAGTTTCAAGGACAAGACATTCAGGAAGATTAGTGATTTTGTACCAGATTATGCCAATGAAGATCATAATCGTATTCATGGGTCAGCTTTCAGGTTCCGATGGTTCGAGGTTTTCCAATTTGTTGAGTCTTTTTGTTGTGTCTGAATCTGTTTCGATCACTCTACTTCTGAGTAATGGTTACATTTTGTTTAACATGAGAAAGCAAGAATTACATGAAAATGAGTTCCAAGTTGATCTTTTCCAAATAATTTGGAAATGTACTTATTCTGCTTCCCATTTCTATTTCAGTAAGCAACTGAATGTTGGATTAAGTTTGTCAAATTTTAAATTAGTTATAGAAATTTCGATAAATCTCTATTAAAATTGTTAGAAACAAACAACAAATTAATTGGAGAAAATACAATATTTCACTTCTGAAAAAAATTTAAACCTAAAAGATTAAGCTAGTAGTAGATTTTTGGTAGGCTTGGCAATCAGGCTGGATTCAGCCCAAAGTCAACGGGCCTTGAGCCTAAATGTTTTAAAATTTTGGGCCTCAAATAGGCTCATATTTAAGTCGTCCAGGCTCAGTCAGCTGGGTTCAAGGCTGACAAATATAAGGAAAACAACGTTATTTTGGCAAAAAATAGCATCGCTTGCTTTTTATTAATATTAAAAAATCATGTCAAGTTGAGCTGAGTCGAGCTTCGGGCTACCAGAGCCCGGTTGAACTTCGGACTGTCTGGATGAGGTCACGCTCAACTCGGCTCAATTGACTCGAACTCGATTGCGCCTCTAACTGGGTTCAAGCCTATGCAGACATCCAAGTGTGGTCTGACTCATTGCCACACTTCATTTTTGGAGTCTGCCTGAAATATGATCAGTCTCAAGCTCATTTTTTGAAGCAACATTCGACTTTCGGACCGAACTATAGTCTATAAATAAAATTAAGATCCGATCTCAAATCTGATTCATCGTCATCTCTATTTCTAGTAACTCCACCAGAAAAGGAACTTCATGCATGTATCTTACCATAAGTTTCATCTTTAACTTTACCAGTATACAAATGTGAAAATTCTGAGAAGCAAATGAATGCATTTGGGAAGTATACCTCCGACAAAGTATCCGTAACTTGCAGGATTTTCCGTCAGTACTGCATTTAGCTACTTTCAGATACATTGTAGTCAGATTATGATCACACGTTACCATCATCATGCATTTTAACTAGCTCAATCACTGCTGCTCATATAACTAAATATAATGAAAAAATCATCACTTCTAAGTGGCTTTATGACTCCACTGTAATAAGACCGAGAGGACATTTTTGGCTCCGCAGATTAAGTTTATTGCCAGAATTTCCAGGACTTTATGTTGTGTTGACCTCTTCCACTCTACCTCCTCCCTGATTTGGATGGCACACTATCCAAGGAGGTGAACATGAAATTCCCAGAAAACATCGCTTCTTTATCTGCAAATCCAATTTCACACTTTTAAGTCCGAGAAATAGATACAGTTCAAAGACAAATACACCAATATATTATAAACAATCTATATTGCTTTGATGTAAATGTTGGAAATCCCATGCACAGGATACAGCAAGCAAGAGACATTTGGATATTTTTTATGGTAGAACCAAGGTGTTGATTTGCATGAGAACTCTACATGCTAAAAAAGGCAACAACAGTGTCCAATTCCCTCCAGTGTCTAAAATCTGTGCATTTCATGCATCCTATGCATAAAAAATTGATATAAAGGTTTGGTACAACTTATTATAGCATCATCATCCATTCTCTTCCTTTTAAGATTTCCACTTCTTTCCCATGCTTATCTCATTCTTTTTCTCCAGTAAGTTGTAGACGGATGGCATTTATGAATCGAGAGTTAATGAAAATCATGGATTGATTTCATACATGGCAATGCCATTACATCTCAATAAGTTAGGAATGTCATAGTCTCACAGTAGATAGTGTTTTTGTCAACAAAGGAAGTCAAAAACAAGCTTTCTTTTAGCTGCTTCCATGGCAAAATTAAACGAGAAAAGCACTTTAAATAAAGCATGAACTACCTGTCAAGGAAAAGCAGCTAACCTCCCGATGTACATACCTTGTCATTGCCTGCACATGTCGGCAAAGTTATGTTGACATTAATCAGGGGACAGATCTTCATATGAATTTCAAAAAGTTCTATGATATATTTGCAAAAATAATTCACGATAGATTCTTAATGACTTTTATCTTATCCTCGGAGATGTGCACGCTACAACAGAATGTTAGCTCATTAGTGGTCAAGGACTAAAGACACACCCAACAACATATTTTACCAAAAGAATCACTTAATCAAGTCCAAAGGTCAACGATTATATTGTTCATATTATAATTGAATATTTTCTTTATTGATATTATTTGGTAAGAACTTAAAATTATGAATAGAAGTTAAAAGTGGTTCAATCTCTGCAGAACAAATCAAGAACGAGAGAAAAAGACTTTTTTTTTATAAGCATTTTTTGTTTATATACAACTACAATTACAATCCATCTTATTATTCTCTGTAGTATAATACTGCAATAGAGCTTTTCTCATTTATCATATTTCTCCTGTATAAATTTAATTCTCACAAATTCAAATGACATTAAACAACCAACGCCTATAAAGCTAAAGAAATCCTCTAGTACATCTAGAACACCATAAACCACAAGAGAAGATGAGCACTTGCCTTTACAGCTCTTAATGCAGAATCATCTGGCTCTGCCTTACCATCATCAGAGAAGATATTCCTGCAACACAATTTTATTTTGTTAGACCAATTCAGTCACAAAAACAGAAATAGTCATGATATGATCAACAGTAATCCAAGTCCACAGTATACATTTCCTACAAGAATTAAGCCTGTAGAAGAACTTTCCTCAAACTTCAACCACCACCATCCCAAATCATAGAGAATGGAACTAACAGAAGAAGATGAACATCAAAAGTATAGTTACTGCAGAGATATTCATTGCAAGGAGATGGTATACCAGATATTGATCAAATTCTTACCTCCATAGCACTTTCTGTAGCTCATCGGGTTTAGCCTCTGGAAGCATAGCAGTATCATAAGCAACAATGTTTCCATAAAATATCCTTTCCAATTCTTTCATCCATTTTGTCAATAGCAAGTTAACCTGTTACAACAGAAGTCTATAATTGCAAAAGCATATTTTAGGAATAAAAGTTGAATTATCATGAGATTTTTTTTTTTTTTTGAGCAATACTTTAATCAATGTAGTTAATATTTGCTTTACTATGAACAGATGATAATTGATGTAGTACAGCAATAGTATACTGCAGTAAAGCTTACCCCTGCTTTTGACACTCTAAGCTCCACATCATGGTTGTAAATCTCATATAGGTATTGCCCAAACTCAGCACCTTCTTTTCCCTCTTGTTTCAAGCGGCGCAAGCAAAGCCACATATGGAGGACAAGCAATGAGAACGTCATCTTAAATGTCCTTTCCAAGTTGAAAACTGCAAGAGAAAGAGCTTTTTTTGGTTTATGCAGCCGTCATGAAACAAGGGGAAAGTTTCACTTTTAGTGTTTATTGTTCAACATATCAACTTAAAACCAAGCTAACAAAACTGAGACTCCGTTCCCCTCTCAAACAACAATATAAAAACAAAAGTGGGTAGATAAACCATGAATATGTGATTCAATATTACCAACAGGATTGCATCAAGAAAAAGCAATTAAATGAAAAAGCACAGCATGAAAGAATAATTTATTTAAAAACCATATCACCTTAGGAACTTACTGAAAGCAAATAATGGTAATACCTTCATAAATTGTGGGTTTATCCACTTGAGCAATTATGCGCCGGTAGAGCACATTCGCCCCTCGAATGGACCTGCTTTGTTTACTATAGAAAAGTAACAGCTTGAGCATAAAGTACCGGATTCCCTCATACTTGGTCTCTTCAATTCTAAGCGGAGAATCCAGGGCCAATGCCAATGAACAAGGCTTAGACCAGAACATGTTATCCAGATTTACCTAAAGAAGTTCAGATAATTGTATTAACAATTATAAACTAACTAAAAGCCTCGGTACTCTTTGAAAGAACGTAAGAAATAGACCTACGCAATACCCAATTTAAAACATACTATATCCTTATAACAATTCATAAGATTGAAGAATTATCATGTCAAGCACAACATACTCAGAACCAAGCACTGCACCCAACCCACAAAAGTAGGATTTTCAGAAACAATGAATTCCGAATCAAACTGAAAAGAAATTCTGAAAAGGAACATAAGTGAGCACAATTCTAAGAATTTGAAATGAGAAGCAGATGCAATATAGTACCAAAGATTTGCTCAGTAACCCCTTTCCAGTAGAATCATTAGGAGCTGGAGCCACAGCTGCAGCAGCCTTGGAAAAGCTTTGACGTGAAGTAAAAATGGCATCTTTTCCAATGTCACCAATGTTATTGACACGAACTGATCCAAGCTTCGACAAATGATTTATGACCCTACTCCATCTGGGCAACATTATATCTTTCCTGTAACAACAAAATAACTCAATTTACAAAAAATACCAAAAAAGGTATAACATTTACTTCTCTAATTCACTGAACTAATCCAGATAACAATCAGTTGCCTAGTCAAGATGACTTTGAAAAGGCACAGACCAATTGGAACCAGAGTGACGAACACATCATCCAATAATCCCAGAACTGTGAACAAAAAAAACTTGCAAACACGTTAAAAAAAGAAAGGAAAAAGACGAACTTGAGAAAATTGAACTAAGAACGAAACCTAAAATCGGCAATTCATGCAAGTTCCGTGAAGGGAAACCGAGTACGTGGCGGGATTGAATCAAATGGGTTTTTGATTGGGTGAAGAAAAACCCTTCAAAAGAGCTAAAAGCCGAGATTTTTTTTTCCCCCTTAATGTGAGATTGAAAAGCACGTAATTGGAAAATAAACCTAAACTCCCATTTAATTAGCTTTTAGTGCCTAAACTCTTTCTATCTTACGAGTTACAAACTCTTAAATCGATTCATCACATTCCATTTCGACGCTTCCAACCTTAGTGCCGATAGACTTTTGAGAGTTTAATAAACACTTTTTTTTATTATAAAAGTCTTATTTTAAAAAAATAAGTGTTTGATTATAAAATAAAAAGTACTTTTTTAAGGAATATGACTTTTTTAATTATCAAAATAGTCAAATTTGGAGCTTAAAAAAAACCTCTTAAATAACTTTTTCGAGTAAATTTTCAGATCAATTAATAAGTTTTTTTACCCTTATATTTTACACATAATTATTACAATACTCACAAACTTATCTTCACGTTTATCTTGCAAACTCATCTTTTCTATTACTTCCAAAATAAAGATATAAAATGAAACTTCTAAAAAAATTTAATTAATTGAATAAAAATAAAATTTCATAAATGTACTTAAAATAACATATTAATTTGGGATTTTTATCTTTTTAAAGAAGCTTGTAATCAAAATCTTAGGTATAGATCAATAAATTATAAATTATGTATGCCAAATTAGCAACTTAAAATTAAAATAAAATGATAGTAGGTAGGAATGTTGTTGGGTCGGGTTGTGGTATGCATGAGCCTAACCTAAAAACTTATGCTCAAATCCAAACTCAAACTCAAAATTTGATTAAAGTCGTGATAAATGACTTAAAATTGGGTCAGATGAAATCTAATCAATAGATTTATTTTGATTTATTTTTTGCAATGGTTAAAAGGTTAAATAAGTTTTATCAGTTTAATAGTAAAAATTTTAAACTAATTAACTCTTTTATTCGATTTTTAATTTTTCAATTCAATTTATTTAAATCATTTTGTTATTAATAACTTATTAATTTAATAATTCTCGTTAATTAATTAATTTTTATAAATTAAAATAAACTAATTATTTTTATTTAACAGTTTTTTATTAAATTTTAAATTTTTTGATTAGTAAATAAAGTTTCTTTTAATTATTTTTAATTTTTTAATTTTTAATTAATTTTATAACTATCTATGAGTTAACTTAAAATTTTTCATTTTACTGATTTAAGTTTTGATATTTTGGGAATAGTAGCTCTAACCGAAGCACAAAACATTGTGAAGTTGACAGACGGGACGTCGTAGAGGTGCAAAAGGCAATGGGAGGCTCGGGTCGAACAAAAAACGGTTTTTTAAGCCCAAAAGGATAATAGATAATAAATTAATCAGTATTTTAATAATTAATCTTACAAATTTTATGTAGATTTAATTAAAATTTATTTTTATTAATGTATCGTATCTACGAAATATTGTTTGAATATTATATATTAATTATATCAATAAAGAATAATATTTTAATATAACTTTTACAAATTTTAAAAAGTTAATTACTAAATTAAAATTTTTAAAATTTACTATTAAATAAAAATATCAAAAAGTTAAAACATTTTTTAGTTTATTTAATTTTTATTACATGTAAGTTATCAATTATTAGTTTTTTAAAATATTTTTTAATATATAATTAAAAGCAGTGGTTCAAGATTCCTTAATGTAATGATTATAATGCTATCGTAATAATGGATCTGTTGGGCTCTCTCAATGCACTAAAGGACATGCTATTATTTAATTAGTTCACTTTCTAATTCCAAACACAATAATTTAAAATATAATAAAAAATCGGAAATTCTAACCAAAGAATATGCTCGATCCAATTGGGTATAAGATATTAAATATTAAGAATGTTAATGGGTCGGAACAGGACTAGGGTGGCTCAGCCCGTGACTTAACCTGACTTATCTTATAATTTAAAAAAATGTCAAAAACGACATCATTTTTAAAGTAATGACCAGGCCACGGATTGGATTGGGTTGATTCGTAACCCAGTTAACTTGAGTCCGATCAAAATTGACATCCCTATTAAATACCAATTAAATGTTATTTTGGGCAGGTGAAAGGGGCATAATTATTCAAATGAATTAAGTTTAAAGTCAAGTCGAGAAAAGTTGATGATTCAACTTAAATAGACGCAATTTAAACTTAAATCCAAAATCACTTGAATTGTTCAAAACAAGCTCGTTTTGATATAAAAGTTGAACCTCTTGAATTGAGTCTCAGATTAATTTTTAAATTCGAATTCAATTCATAATTTAGTTAATTTAAATTGAAAATGACATTTGAATTTTATCTAATTAAGTTTGTATGACTATAAGTCAACTCAAATTAAGTGAATTTGGTGGCGGGTCAAATTTCTTTTTCTTAATTTTTATGGTTTTGACTAAGTTTGGACTTTATGATCTAACTTAACCCAAAGTTCAAGTATACCAAATATAAATACTGCCATTTTACATCATTTTTTGAAATTTAAACAAAAAAAAGAAAAAGAATCAAATTAAGTCCAATCAAACTTAGAGCTTTGGCTACTAAAATTCAATTGGATTCGCGCTCAAACTAGAGAGTCCGGATCCTCTGTTTAATATTATGGTGTCTTATTATATTTTATGAATTTCAGTCATTTATTTATGTAAGTTCTACGTGGGTCTCGTATAAATAAATGCAAATAAATAAATGACTGAAATTTATAGGGCATAATAAGACACTATAATATTAAACAGAAAATTTCGTCTCCAATTTACAAGCCTCGAGCTTGTTCAGACATTTGGCCTACTCCGAGCCCTGTCACTAACTTGAACTTACGTATTGATTCTATATATTAAACAGGTTTAGATTGGATGAGTGGACTCAAGTCCTATCCACAATTCGTAGAAGGAAGATACCTTTTGCAAGTTGCTTGCTTTTCCGTGTCCATTACTTACACCTTGCAAGTTGCATTCCGGTGTCTCATTGTATATTGACAGATCCCTGCTCTGATCTGTAAAGACACAACACAACAGAACTCTGGCAACTTGATTACAACGTAGGACCCTTCCTCGCTCATGCATGCAACTTGCTTTCCAGAGTCCCAACCTCTTCGTCCTTTATTTAATGCAATCATTATCTCCAGTGGGCTGAACATAGACCTTGTTGCTTTGCTTGCTAATCCAAAAAGGAATTTTAAACCAAACATGGGACCCAGACACCAGTCGTCCTTGCTTGAAATGGAAAGAAAACTCCAACTTGCGAACGGAACCTGTAGATTTTTCCGGGACTCCAGCTCGTGAGTCGTCAAGTTCTGGTAGAATTGGAAATGCTGCTGTCCTCGTCGCAGACAAACTTTTACTTTAGATATTTTGATGGTTAAAAATTATTTAAAAAACACTTTATAATATTAAAAATATTAAATAATAATTAAAAATCTTAACTAATTTGATTTAATTAATTAAATAGTTTTAATAAACTAATCCATTTTGATGAAGTAAAATGAAATAATTTATTTTTCTTTAATATTTTCTTTTTCAATTAAACTTATGAACAAATTTTTTCAAATTTTTTCAATTTTTAACTGATTTTATGACGAGTTAATATCAGTTCAACCTATTAAATATTAAACTTCTTATTTTATTAATTTAATTTCTAGTTCGACTTTTAAACATTAATATTAAATATAATTTTTTATTAAATTTTTGTCAAACTATTTTAATATAAATTGTTATGCTACATAATCCTTAGTTTTAACAACAAATTATGTTAAAATAACTTAACACAATTTAAACAAAAATATTTTAAAATATTTATAATATTATGAAGTTAATAATTTTATTATATTTATATTTAACACTCAATTATCATTATTTACAATACAATATTAAAATTGTAAGAAATAAGGTACATTGATACAATTTCTCCTACAGAAGCACGATTGATCCCCCAACAGTAACTCCCAACTCAACAAAATTCAGACCAACTACCTTTTTGTTGGTCCGAATTTCAGGTGATAATACTATGAGCCCAACCTTATTAAACAAGAACAAGGAAAATCCCATTTTGACCTTATGAAACATACTTCACCAATCACGTACTAACACGTCATTGAAACCGGTTCCTGACCCAACGACGACAGTTGTTCTCCCTCAAGGTCGACTTCCTCCGACGAGTACTCATCCCAACTGTCCGGCGAAGCATTACCTGGTTGAAGGGTCGTTGCCTCTTCCTCCACTGTTTTCGTTCTTCTACGCTTCCTGCCGGTGATCACCGGCGGGCCACAACGACCAGCCTCCAAGGGAAAATTCAGAATTGCTTTTCTGCCCCTCAATTTAAATGCAGCAAAATCATAGGCTTTCGCAGCATCGATGTCACTTTCGAAAGTCCCCAACCACACCCGACTTCCCTTTCGGGTCGGGTCTCGTATCTCCGCCGCAAACTTGCCCCATGGTCGTCGTCGGACTCCTCTGTAATGCCTTCTGTCAACCGTGGGTTCCTCTGTAGTTGAACTCGAAGCAGAAAGATACGGTCTTGGAGTTGTTAAGTCCATGATGACTTCAGATTTTCGTCGGACTCCTCTGTAATGCCTTCTGTCTTCTTTCTCAACCGTGGGTTCCTCTGTAGTTGAACTCGAAGCAGAAAGATACGGTCTTGGAGTTGTTAAGTCAATGATGACTTCAGGTTTTACGTCAAAGCTAGAGACTTCATGGTTTTGGCAATTCGTGTCGGAAATGGACGAATTGGGCTCGGACCCAGATAGGTGCATCTCGAGCTTGACAGGTTTGAGCTCAATGGAAGCACTGGAGATAGTGGAATCAATATTACTGATATACACATCCGTGGATATGAAGTCTCCAAAAAGATGCTGTCTGATGAGATCTAAAGCGGAGGATACTTGAGGATTCGCCATTTTTTCAAGAGAATGACAGTCCAGAGCTCGAAAAGCGTATACATGAAAGGAAAAACAGAGCCAGAATCAGGGACTATTTAAAGGAACCGGTGTTTGTTGCTAGTTTGCAACTGGGAATTTACAATTCTGTCGAAAGTGGGGACGGACTTAGGATCATTACAGGGTTTGGTTTTCCTGGTGTACCCGCTGAAGGCACAAGGTTTAAATCAGAGAGCTTCTTGAGGTGCTGGTATTGGATGATCTTATCCATCTACTGTGTGTGCCTACGACCTTATTTAATGATGTCAAGTTGGGAGGAGCCATTTCGAAACAGAGTTTCAAGTGGCGCTGTGAAATATAACTGTCGACTGTCTACTTACGTAGGTATGACTGTGTCTGTCAATGACATAATTATATCAACTATTAAAAATATCTTAAACCTTGACTTTTCAAATTCTAAGTTTAAATTTAAGTTCAATTAAGCCTAATACACACAAATTTATATTTAAGATCAATCAAATTTAATTTAATTTGATATCTTAATTTAAATTTTAGATAAAAAATCAATCCCTAATATTTAAAAAATAATTGAAGAATTTTTACATAAAAAAATTATGTAATAATTTTTAACTATATATTTTTTAATAAATTATTTAATATATTGATTATTTAAAATATGAGTGTGACTAAAATAATAATTAGTCTTTATTAAAATTAGGGTTGCCAATGAATTTACTCGAGTTTTAAAACTAGACTTTTAAATTTAAATTTAAATTTATATCTACTCGAGTTTTAATGCACGAACCCGATTAAATTAAATTTAACATGTTAATTTAAACTAATTTATTATCATTGAATTCAACTTCTTACACTTTTCTTTTTAAAAACTGAGGAATCTGTAGTCGTTATCCTTTAGATACGCACCGGGTAAATCTTTGAATTGACGCAATAGCCTGCAAATGATGTCAAACAGGTACTTCATACTAGACAAGCCCTATAAGAGAGGTTCGATCAAGAAAGCATAGATAGGAAGATTTGAACACATGACTTTTTGGCCCCATGTCTCCCAACCCCATCAAATCAATCACCCCTAAGGGCCTCTTACACCTAAACATACTTAAAGAATATCTTACTTTTAAAAATGTTTAAATTCAATTATAAATCTAAATTATAATGGATTTTAAATATACGAACTTAAATTCAAAGCTAATTAAATTAAATTTGATCTTTTAATTTTAATATGATCTAAAGTTAATCTCTAATACTTTATATACTTTAAGAATTTTCATAATGAAATTATGTAATAATTTACTAATCATATATTTAAATAAATTATTTAATACATAAGTAATTTAATATTTAAAATACAAAATGTCAACGTACTCTGTGCAAAAGGCTTTTTGATTTGCGATGATCCGAAGATGATCATCAATACACGCAACCTTTTCTTTGTAATTTTTACGAAAAAATTTATTTTCGTGATTTAAAATTGTGACCTTGTAGTTATAAAAGACAACTTTTACCAATTATTCTAATGTTAATTACATTACAACCTTTATTAAAATTAGGCTAGACTTTCAAAATCAAATTAAAATCTATATTCTCTTGAGTCAAAATGTAAGAATTTGACATCAGTCAAATTAATTTAATATGTTAATTTTTTATTGTCTTCAATTTAGATTTGAACTCAACCTCTTACACTTAAATGTACTTAAAGAAGATTGATAATGATTTAAACTAAAGGCCTCCTCTGTCAATTTCTCATGTTGACGGGAGTTGGAGGAAAGGAGAAGAGACATCAAGAGAAGAGCAACTTGGTACTAGGCATCTACTGATGAGAACAAAGCGCTTGCGATCGATACTTTGGCACGTAGAGGTAGAGAGCACATAGACACTAAACGTTGCTTTTAAGGGACAAAAGTCTTGCAAGTAGTTCTGATTTAGGGGGCTCCACGGGCAATTGAAATCATATCGTTAGATGTCAGTTTCTACGCAGACTCCGATTTGAATGTGAAGTGGGACAGACAATTAAGAGCTGCCGAGAAATTGGCTTATCTAACAACTGGCCGGATCATCGAGGATCGGGTTGGCTCAGGTATTCTGGCCCTATTTTGTATCAGAGGATCTGAATCTCATCCCCGAAGATCGGGGACAACATTTAAGCCGAAACTCAACCTGGCCGCTTAAGCTTAGCTCGAGATCTAACGGGTTAAATCAAAGTTGATTGGATCAAGAGTCTAAGTTTTGGCCTTGATTTGTTTAAGTTTGACAATTATAAAAAAATGATATCATTTTTTTTTAATTTAAAATTTTAAAAATATATAACTTAGCCTCGAGTCAGACTTAAGTCCAACTGAAAATGTCAGGTTAAATTCAGGTTTAACTGAATTTAAATTCGACCAGATTCATTGTCATCATACGAAAAATCATTAAGAGAAATATATTATCATTTTCTTTAAATTGTGATCTTAATTTAGATTTTTTTTTCATTTAAGCATAGGTTCCAACTAAGATTCTTTAGGTTTATTTAATATTAAATTAAATTAGCTAGAAATTTATTCTATTTATGTAATCCAAATATTTAAGGAAAGTTATTTAAAAAAAGCAGTATAAACTCCTAAAAAATTTAGGGTTTAAATTTTTGAGGGAAAGAAAATTTTGAAAATTGTGTTTTCCATTTTCATAGATTAATATTTTTCAAATATTAAAATATATGATCGTATTTTCAAATTTAAAAATGATATTTGAATTACTATATTCTCCAATAAATATATAATTAATTTTAATAAATAAAATTTTAAAGACGAAAGATATGCTTTTTAATCTAAAACTAAACATTTTTTCTTTTTCTATGTATTATTATTAATTATATTTTAATTTTCATCTTTATGAATAAATTGGCATTGAATGTTTTTTTTAATTTTAAATAGATAATAATTTATGCACTATAAATTATTAAATAATTTTATAAATTTAAATTAAGTGATAAATTTAATAAAGGTGATTGTTGGATTCACTCATATAATGTCAATTTAGCCTTCAAATACTTAATAATACTTGTTCAAATTGAAATCTAAAAATTAATTCCATAAATTAGTACGAGATAGGTTGAGCCAAGTTAGGCTGTTCAAACTAGACTTGATCGCTACTGTTGGGACCTGGCCGAGCCATCCTAAGTCGTATTCGATCTGATCCAAATTATTTTTATAATTAAAATATAAATAACATCGTTTTGTTATAATTGTTGGGCCTTAGGTTGGGTCAAGTGTAACAACCTAAATTCGAGCCTAATTTGAGGTCCGATTAATCTAAACCTAGCCTATTAACTTTCAATTAGGGCGAACTTAGAGCCCAATTGTCATCTATAATAATCTTTATGCATTCCATTGAATAAATCCAATTAAAGAACCAATACAATCTTTTAAACACTCTCGTCAACTACTCCCACAACACTAGCATTTTCTACTACTAAATTATTTATGTATATGTACATTTATTTCAAACCAGTTATCATCACCGTTCACTTCTGGTCACAACGTCATCTGCGGCTCTTTGTGGCCGTCTGATCCTCTGCTCACACAACCATGACCTGGGAATACCCCATCGTAGGATGTGGAGATAACGGCGGTATGCTAAATATTCCGTTATCCTCGAAGTCCCAGTCCTTCCAACTTGACGGCGTTAACGGCTCCGTCGCCATCTTGACGTCACTTCCCGGCATCGAACTCTCCGTCTTCACGACCACGGCATCTGTTTCAGACAAACAACTCTCTAGCTTCACCACCTTGTTACTCTCCACAAAACTCTCTGTGTCTTCAATCTTCCTTTTCTTACAGCTACCAGTCTCTGATACTTTAGATTCCATAGAATTCGAATCACTATAAGTGGAGTCCCCAACTTCAAGAGGAAAATTCAAGATCGCTTTGCTTCCCCGAAGCCTAAAAGCTGCACCATCATAAGCTCTCGCAGCTTCTATGGCGGTATCGAACGTGCCTAGCCAAACACGAGTACCCTTCCTATTAGGGTCACGAATCTCCGCCGCGTATTTGCCCCATGGACGCCGACGAACTCCTCTGTAATGCTTCTCTTTTTCAGCACACTCCGACGTGTTGTTGTTGTTCGCAACGTTCACTAGAGGCGGTATAGCCATGTTTTTCATGGTGGGTTTTCGCTGGCTTAAGGTCGAAGCCTTTAAGGGGTTTGGTTGGTTATTATCAGAGGTGAAAAGTTCAAGGTTGGAGATGAAACTGTCCATGGAAGTGAAGTCTGTCAAGAGGTGTTGTCTAATAAGTTCCAGAGTTGAAGATTCATCTGAGGAAGCCATTAGAAGCTTAGATGGTGATGAGTGGAAATTTGTACTCAAACTTCAAAGATATAGAAGAATGTTCTCTTGAGTGGAATGAGAGAGTGGAGACTGGAGAGGAGTATATAAAGGGAAGAGGAACGAGCTACACAAGAGACATAGTAGATAAGGAGGCTTCTGAGGTGGTTTCATAGGAGGTCAGAGGAAGCACCCTTAGGCCATATCTATCAAGTTGACAAGTGGTCTTGATCCACTTTTGTTTTGTAGTGTACTAACTTAGTAATCCAGTCTTAGTCCTGGAGGGAACAGGATCAGAACTCTGCTTCCAAGGTCCTTCCCGGTCTGAATCTAAGCCGTCAAAAATGTTTTGTACATTTCATTGGCACGTTGTTTAAACTAAACAAGCAAAATCATCACCTTATCTTGGTTAAAATATGGACTAGTGTTCTAGATGAAATTGTCCCTTCAAGGCATTGTATTTTTTTTTTTATAACAAGAAAAAGATTATGAAATTACACAACTAGCCAAGGGAGAGAGTGGTACTTGAACAAAAGTGGTCACACCCACACGAAAGTTGATAGCAAAATTGGTGAGTCAGTCTGCACACCGGTTACTTTCACGATAGATGTGACGATGAAGGACTACCCAATTGCGAGATAGTAGCTCGTGAATGCACAACACCAAAGGATTTAACGACGTTGTCCGTTGGGCGGGGTCGGAAAGCAGGCTCAACACCCCTTGAGAATCCAGCTCAAGTTCTATCTTGCAAAAGCCAAAGTCCCAAGCTAGCGTCAGTCCGAAGAGTACGCCCCAAAGTGCTGCAGAAATCGAGGAGCACCAGTTAAGATTCTGAACAAAGCCGCCCAATCAGATACCAGTGCTATTCCTGATAAGGCTGTCGACAGATCTTGAAGAGGAAATTTATTAGGAACGCATGATTAATTGATTAGGCCATACTTAAAAAATCATTTAAAATTAAATTGATAACTTCTATATTTGAAAAGAATTAAAATTTGCCAATTTAGATTAAACTAATTTCAATAAATTTTATTTACTACAAATTTAAGATACAAAATCATTTAAATTAGTTAATCAAATTGGAAACATCAATAGGGCCCAAACCTAACCTGACTGGTCTAAGGTCAGTAGGCCGTACCCAAGTTAACAGGGTCATTAGCCCTTATTTTTTTAAATTTCATAGCTAAACGACACAAAATAAGAGCTAATGGTCACATTAATAACAAAACGATGTCGTCGTTTTAAAACTTTAATATAACAGATAATTTTGGTATGTTGCCATCCTTAGATCAAATCTTATATATATATATATATAGAGAGAGATTGGATTAAGTTAAATGAACTTTTTTTATTTAATTATGAAAATTACGTAATATTTATTATTAATTAATTTAAATATATGAATTTTATTTAATTTATTAAATACATTTTTACAAATTGTAAATTTTTTTAAATATGAGATTGAGAGTGACGTAACGAGTGATGGTGACTCGAACTTTTTATTTAATTGACGCAACAGAATGCAATTGGTCAACACAGCACGTAAATTTGACCAAAGTCGTCTCTCAGACTCTTCACCATCTTCCTACATGTTTCCCATTTCCACGTTCAACATTTTTTGACCCTAAAACGGCATCGTCCGCAACCTGAACCCTCAAAGCACTCCCTGTTTCACTTTGTTTAATTTACCTTTTATTTTTAGGGCAGCCTCAATTTTGGTGATTTTTCAATTTTTTAAAATTTATAATTAAATTACTAATTTTTTAAAAATTTAAACAATTTAGTTCAAAATGTTAATTTTCACTATTATAACTAATAAATACACATTCACCAAATATTTAATGTATACGTCACATTATTAATAATTCAATAAAGATTAGCAAGGTAAATTTTTTTTATTGTAATAATAAAATTATTTAAAGAATTAATATTTAATTATTTATATTAGATGGGTGTAATAATTTGTAAATTATGTACTATAATTAGATAATTTAATAAATGAATAATTATTTTTATTGTTAATTAGTAGAATAATCTTAAAAGAAATGTTGTTCCTAACGTGGCTTGCCGACAGCAAGTACAAACATTAAAAACGGGGTGTGTGGTCCCCATACAACTTAAGAGCAGTTGACAGGCACACGCATCTTATCCACCACGTCCGCCGTTGTGTGTACTTTCATCCAAAGTGATGACGCTTAAAAGTTAACACCATGACATATTGACATGATTGTTAATGTAAGTTCCCTATGTCTCCTCGGTAATTTGGGCAATTGGAATGTCGAAAGTTGGCATAAAAATTTAAGTGGGTGGTTAGTTTATGAGGTTGGAAATGAATGTATGTAATATTATAATTATAAGACATATGACTTTTGAGGAATCGACATATGAAAATATATCAAAATTATGGACGATTTCTTGAATGTCAGATATGTCTTATAATCATAATATAAAATCAATCACTTGTATCCAATCCACACTCTCTAAAATAAGTGTCATCATGACGGATTCAGAAGTTTTTTTTTAATGGGGTAAAATTTACTAGAGGCAAAAAAAAATTTTTAATGGAAGCAAAATTTTAATAGGAATAAAATTTTAATTTTTTTATGAGTTTAAAATTTAAAATAATAATTTTTTCATGTAAAATTTTTTAGAGTCAGTAGGGGCAAGTGTCCTCACTTTTTCCACTTGCCTCCACTGTGGCTTCGTCCCTGAGGGTCATTGGTGTGATAGCCTTTGTTAAGCCTACCACATACTTATTTTTAAATTTTAATTAATTAACTCATTCATTCAATATAATAATTAAAATATAATTAATTAATTAACTCAAAATTATTAATCAATATATATATAATTACAATATAATTAATTAATTATATTTGTTTCTTTTAACAGTTAAATATAATCAATTAAAATATATTAAAATTTGATATAAAACAAATTTTTATTTCTTAATATTTATAACAATTCAACCAGTATCAATAGTAATGATAATCATTCATTTTTTTAACCAACCATCATAATTAATTCACTTTCATTTCTCCCTATATTCATTCCTATTATTATTATTATTATCATTTTTATATGAACTAGCGCCCCTAAATATTATTTAATATTTTATAATTATTTTAATTTAATGTTTTAAAAATATATAAAAAATTAAACATTTATAAATATATTATCTCTGAAAAAAGTCTAAATTTTGGATTGCAAACTCACTCATTAACTTTTGAATTAATGATTCATTAAAATTTTATATTTAAATATATTTGAAATTTTGCTCATACAATCATTAAGCTTATGTAGATAAAACTTAGTTTTCACCATGGCATGTGCTATCCGCAACTTTTTCCGGACATAATCAATGCAGTAAGTTGAAATCTCAAGCTGAGTACGAGCAACACATGCATGACTTCATTCCCCCGTAGATCTTGCCACTCGACGAGTGTGATCTTTGAAGAATGTGAAAGTTCAATCACAGAAACAATAATTAACAGTAAAGTGAAATTCAAGTCAGCGTTTTCACACTTAAAACCTAATTTATGCTTCCAAAAGGTTAAACAAAAATCTAAGTTTTCTTTAAAAAACAAGGGTTGAGTACTGCACTCGAATTGAACGAAACAGAGATCCAATCAGACCAAATTCAATTCAAAGTTCAAACCCCATGTGGTTTGAATTTGGACTTTGAGTGCTAGTCACTAAAGAGTTAACTTGTCAACAACTTACGACATTAGAATAAGCCAAGACGGGTGGACTTTTGGTCCCTTTGTACGAAGCTTCAGTTCACCACGCACTCACTTACGAGAGGTCAGGTCACCCTTATCAACTTGCTGATTATAAGCAATTATCTCTGATTTGTGCAATCTATAGATGGACAGGTGTCTCACTAACTTGTTGATCTAAGCTGTTTTTACTCCCTAATGCTTGTATTGGGACCATGTGCTAGAGTTTTAAGTATCTAAAGCGATTGTTTGAGCCAAGATTAGGTCATAATAGCTAATAGAATTACAGGCTGTTTCGACAGAAATGTTTTTAGCATATTATGGTATAATCTCATCTGTTACGTGCCAATAGTTCTGCCATTTCATTTTGATGCATGCATTTAATTGCCTATTAATTTCATTTGACAACTCGATTCGTTAAAATTTAAAATATTTTAACTTTTAATTTTTATATAAATAATATATTTTTGAATTTCTAAATAACGATATTAATATAATAAATTACACTTTACGTACTCAATCTAACTTTTCAAGACAGGCAGGAATCGATCACGACCTCTCCGCCTTTTGGCCTCAGCCACAGCTTCCATCTCTCCCTCCCTTGTTCCCCAACAATTGCCATTCCTCCCCCAGATCAGTCAAACTAAGCACCCTTTTGGAGGATCCAAAATCACCTTTTTCTATCGCAAAAGCTATTTTAAGGAAGAAGTAAGTGTTTGGCTGTAAATTTTAAAAGCATTTTTGAAGTAGAAATAGCTTTTTTAAAAGCTCAAATACAGCTTTTTTATGAAGCTTTTCAGAAAAGCCCCAAATTTTAGCTTTTTCGGGAAGCTTATTTTCTGTCACTTACGTAAAGAAGCTAATTGTTCGTCTACGTAAAGAAAAGCCCCAAATATGTAAAGATAGTTATCTAAGAATTAGGTAACCGTAAATATAATATATTGTACTTTGCATATTGTTTAGTATACTTTAAATATTATTT
>JANZLC010000007.1:24153613-24166065 GCA_026413385.1 Erythroxylum gracilipes | reverse complement strand
CACGAGATCTCAAACCTACAATAGTTTGTTTGGTCCATTAGAGGGGAAAAGTCAAGTGGGTTAAAAGATAATGTAACGCGTATGAAAGACCTTATTACGTGCTCGTATCACTCGTGAAAGGTTAAAAATGTACAAAATGCAGAATACTTGATTTTGGTTCTATTTAGAGTTCCAAAGCAGTTTTCGGTGTCAAAACGAGCTCCGATCTTTCCGGAACAGTTGAGGAAGTTGATCACCGACACTTGGTTAATGTTTTTCTTCAGTTTCCTTAACACATAAGCACTCATAACGGGCCAAAAGATCCATATGCTTACGAATTATATAAGTAACTAAATGAGACCTTAACCTTTATATAACTTTCATATCGGGCTTCCCCATCACAAACCCGATATGAGTCTGGTCCACATTATTTGAGATTCTTTTTTTTCCAAACTTTGACCCATTATTCTAGGTCATTTATTGGGCCACTTTATTATCTTTATTAAGATCGAATTACATAGCTTAACCGATAAGTTATTTAAAAACTAAAAATACAATTAATAGTTGTCCAATTAATAGAAAATGACAAAAATGTCCTATATTCTCTCCCTTAGACAAGCATTAATTGCAATTATGACTCAAGTTTTAAAATAGTTTAAAAATCGGTTATGTCACGCTACTGTATTGGTACTCATTTTTAAAAAATTAAAACAATGGATCCAAAGGTAATGAAAGTCTAACATTTTGTCCTGTAAGGCTTTTGATACCAAAAAATATCAAACGCATGTGTCATGTGTGACACAGGTTCAATATAATCACAAATATCTAATACCTCACTAATATTAATGGGAAAAGGAAGCGTGGCAAACTAAGATGATACCTGTATTATCTAAAATGTATCATCTTCATTTGTAGGTCTCGATTTCTCCAACTTTATATTAAACTGCATGTGCTAAACTGTAGTAAAGAAATCATGTTTTCTCTTACTAAATGCTAAAGAGCATTAGAGGAAACTTTTATGTTCTCCAATTGAATGCTAAACTACATTATAGAACCTTTATGAGATTAAGAACTTATATCCTCCTATGTCATTTTAAATTTTTGGATATCCATACTAAACTGTATATGTCAAAATGACATAAGTTCAAGGTCAATATTTATATATGCTCTATAACCTTTAAATACTTAAGATCGACACAAACCTTAAGACTTTCATATGTATTATGACCGTATACAAGAACAGTTATTACTGAGGATAAAAAAATGGTCATCTATATTTGCAACATCCCACTACCATAAGGAGAATACATGAATACCTAAAGGACATTCAAGTACCTACCCTATGATAATGGTATGTTGGAGCAAAAATAATCCAACTTACACATGGCATCATCTAACATACTTAAAAGTCACTAAAATTTAAAACCATTGATTGCATTCATTCACAATTCTTACACTGTTTCCATTATACAAATATGTACAAAACCTCTTATAGGCTCTAACAAAACTACAAAATAAATGTTACAGCACTTCTGATGTCAGATAACAGACTTCTGAGCCATTTCTTTATCCAAAAGATTTCTTATGTCTTGACTAAGGAACTATGTCTCATGCCTCATACCTGAAAAGTCACGTTACAAATTTTATGAGTTTTGTGAACTCAATGAGTAAATTATCATTGATGAGTTCACCGGATCATATACACATAATACACATTTCGCAGATACTCAATCAGATCATAGACACATTCAACACATAACCCAAAATATCATATGATCACACAGTTCACGTTGCTAAGCATAGCAAATAAATCACATCAATTCAACACTCATTCCAGCTTTGCAAATTATTTAATGAATTTCAGTTTTGTAATGTTATATGTATGAGACTCACATTCGTTCTTATTGTTGTAACCAAGTACTTATCGCAAATTTATATAAATACTGGCCCATAGGGCTCAATCAGAATAGAATCACGGAGCATAGCTCTACGTGCAGAATCAGAAATCACAGAGCAAAGCTCTACGTAGAAGCGCTTCAAACTGGCTACTCAAGTCATAACGCCTTTATCTGAACATGCATTTTATGAAATGCATCAAATACATATATGTCATATATCACAATCACATACGATGCTTAAACAAAGCTCATAATCATCGAACCTAAGTCTGACATTCAACATTTGTTGAGAATTTACATAGCATTCA
This sequence comes from Erythroxylum gracilipes, assembly GCA_026413385.1. NCBI lineage: Eukaryota > Viridiplantae > Streptophyta > Magnoliopsida > Malpighiales > Erythroxylaceae > Erythroxylum > Erythroxylum gracilipes. The sequence continues at coordinate 24,163,880 of JANZLC010000007.1, read as the reverse complement.
GAAATCCATAGAAATCAAAATCACAATCAAAGCACTTCCAATACATTCTCGAATATTGGTCTCCTCGAAGAATTCAAGTTCGGAATTTATAAACAAATCGCAAACAATTTAATAATATTGGAAGTTTAATCAAATTAAATCAAATCAATCCTAGGAAGTCATCTAGGTTGACTCACAGTACGCTCCAAAATGCTATTGCGTAGATGGTCCAACAATGTCTGTTTGGCGTTCATTTGACTCCTCTATATCATACAAAATACATTTACACATATCACATTTTTGCACAAATATAAAAGTATTCATTAATGCATAATGCATGTTCAATGACAATTCCGGGAGTACTTTATTGAGATCCTTATGATCAAATCATTCAGATATCAAAGCCCTCATTAATACCATAGGTACATATGATTTGGACCAATATAAACCAGTGTCAAAACCATTTTATAACTTCATTGACCACTTCTAATTTTTCTTCTAATATACATACGATTCAACATTGCATACTAAATTTGATAAGGTAAATGGCAAAATTAGGCAACATTTCCTTTTAGATAAGTGTTTCTCTATATCTTATGTTTCCATTGACACCAATATCACTCAATTTAGTTCACTAATTTGGAAGATATGCCTCAAGCATTATCAGGTTGTTCACATTCAAAAACAGTATACTATGTACGACTTCCATCCAGAAATTCAATATCTTAGAGAATGAATCAAAATTTGACCTCTGAAGACAATTTGTAGACCTATATCTCTATTTTACTTCAAATCAAAAATAATCTCATTTGGAATCCTACAGATCCAGATATAATCAAAATACCGAAGTATATTCAGTAAAACAACACCAGTTCATACCATACCAACAGATTCTCTCACTTTCGTTCAATCATTTTTTTTTCAAATCAATTCAGAATGCTACCAATTTTTTTGGAGAGGTAGATCGATGTCTTAGAAATCCAATGGTTCAAGAATCAAGTCATTTTAAGGTCTAAAGAAGAAGTTATGGTCAAAAGAAACAAGACTGTTCAGTAAAAGACAAAATCCCAAATGCACAATAGTGCATTTGCACGACGGTGCAAATTTCTCTTCACCTCCAAAGTCGCCGTCATGCTTTTGCATGACGGTGCTTTTTGGCTAACCTTTAAAGTCACCATCGTGCTTTTGCACGACGGTGCTCATATACACACATCACAGATATTCATTCTGAACATCATAACTCACACAACATGGCACATCATAGGGTCACTCAATACAACTTTGCAAATCATTCATGATGGTTCACTCATTGAGTTTGCAAAACTTATTCAAAATTGTAACGTGACTTTTCAGGTATGAGACAGGAGACTTAGTGCTTTAGACAGGACTAAAAGACCCTTTGAATTTTGTTATGGCTTAGAGGTCTGTCAGCTAATACCAGAAGTGTTGTAGCTTTATTTTGTAGTTTTGTTAGAACCTATAAGAGGTTTTGTAAATATTTGTATGATGCACACAGTGTAAGAATTGTGAATGAATGCAATCAATGGTTTTAAAATTTAGTGATCTTTGAGGACGTTAGATGATGTCACGTGTAAGTTGGATTGCCATGTGTAAGTTGGATTTGCTTTTACTCCAACATACCATTATCATAGGGTATATAGTTGAATGCCCTTCGGGTATTCGGGTATTTGCCTTATGGTAGTGGGATGTTGCATTTCAACTATGACAGACTCACAGATATCATATGGGAACTACCTAACTTGAACATTTCAAAGTTTGATAGGGTTATTGTTCTACTCTCAGTGGCTACTTGTTTTCATGTTATCTGGAAAGAGAGGAATAGTTAACGATTTAAATATCAATATACTTCGATAATCTCTCTATTAGATCTCACTATTGCCAGCATAAGGGAGCAACTGATCATCATCAGTTAAACCTACACTGTAGTAGGAGAATGGCCCTAGCTTGGAGAATATAGCAATAGCTAGCTCAGATAGATCCTTCCTATGAACTAGTTACTCAGTCCACAATCAGAAATGAAACCCAAATCATAATTCACAACAATCCCTATGACTACACATGTAGACTACGAACACTCTTCGCAGTTCAAAGGAAATAGAGAAGAAGATCAGTACAGACTCACCTGGAATCTCCCTCTTTTCTTCATTGGGTTGAACACGGATTAAGATCAATGTTTCATCCCTATCCCTGTCTTCAACGGATAATGGATTAAACAATGGAGTTATCAAGGAAAAGAAAGGAAGATCTATAAACCCTTAAATCTAGTACCTTCTTTATGGATAAGGTATCCTCCCCATCCTTTCTGGCTAGTCTACAAAGCCCCTGTTCCCAGACAAATGAAACCCAAATTAATCAATCCTAAGATGTCAACAGTGTTGATTGAAAAAGGCATCAAGTAAGGTAATATAACAGAAAATAATACTGACCTGAGTCAGGACTTCAATCGCTGGCTAGTCACAGAAGCGCTGAGACCTCAGCGAGTTTCGCCCTCTTCCGAAAATAAATATTTCTTAGCGACACTTAAATTGTCCTAATCCCTAAAGGGGATCTGAGATGGAATCAGTTACCTGAGGAAAGTAGCTACTGAGAGCAGAACTGAGAAGAGAAGTCCTATGGATCATCACAAGCATCGCCATCGGAGCATCGCAACCATCCTCCTTAATTGAGTAAAAGATCAAAGATTCAAGAAAGGCAAAATTCATTTTACCCTAATAGTCAAACGATGTCTTTTGTTGAACGTTGTCGTTTCAACTATTTTACATGTATCTAGTGAGCCAAGTGGGTCTATCCACGAGGGATAGCCATTTAGATGTATATCTTCTCTATTTTTTTAATGAAATTATTTATTTCTCAAAAAAAATTCAAGGCATAAGGTGGCTATTGATGTAGAGATAAAGATTGATTTAGAAGTTATATTGCAAAATGAGTGTTTTAAGTATCCAGGATCTATCATCCAGAGCAATAAAGAGATTGATAAAGACATAGTTCATCAAATTAGATCATAGTGACTTAAATAGAGAAGTAAATTAGGAGTTTTATGTGATAAGAAGATACAGATTAAGCTTAAGAGTAAATTCTATCGTTTAGCTATTAGGTCGGTCGTAATCTATAGGACGAAAGGTTGGTCCATCAAATAAGTGAATAGTCATAAGCTAATGATAACGAAGAAGAGCATACTTCGTTAGATGTGCAACCTTATTAGACGAGATAACGTAAGGAATGTTGGTGTTGTTCCAAACATTCATAACATTATTATACAACGTATGTTATTTTTTATTATACTTTATTACCCAAACATCCATAACATCCATCTTTATTACCATAACGTTCATTACTTTATGATTATTATTATTATACCAAAAACGTTTCTTTGCTTTTTCAAGATTAACAACGTTCATCTCTCATATATACACAACAGACATACATACGCGACTCCTCTCTCCACACTCACGCATCTATTCTGTTTTTCTTGCCTCTTACATATGCATCTGCCTTGCTCCATACGACACACATCTATCTGTTGCATTCTTCTTCTTCTTCTTCTTCTATTTTGTCTTTTCTTTACTCATGGAGACAATCTTTGCTTTACCTTTTGGAATGTAACAAAGCTAGTGGAGGAGGTGTTAACCTTAGGGTCAGATCTGGTTATCCTGTTGCACCATAGAAGGAGAATTTTTGACTTAGGGCAGTGATTTTCACGATGCCTTGCATTTCAAATAAGTAGTTTTGATTTATTTATTTATGCTATTTTCGCTAACAATCTAAGTCAGAAATATTTGTTGCATTATAATTGTTATCAAAAATTATGTTGTTCTGCTTGCTCTTTGTCCGGATTTTTTTTATTCTTGCTATTGTTTTCGGAATTGCTACTGTTGGTTGGAAATTATTGTGTTCTTGCTGCTGTGTATTTATTTCAGTATAAGTCAGAATACTGTGCTGTTGTATGTTAGTTTTAGTATAAGTTGGAATATTGTTATGCTCTTGCTGCTACGTTAGTCGAAATATCAGTTGCTCTCGCTACTGTTCTCTTCATATTGTTTGATTATTTCGTATGAGACATCTCTAATTTTGGATTTAATATGTAGTCTGTGAAAAAGACCAACGTAGATTCTGTAGCTACTATTTCCCATATAGGTTTTGCCCCTATTACTATAGCCTAGAAGATTATACCTGACCTAACTAGATTAGAGCCTCTAGATGGGAGAAATTTTAAACAATGATTTGAGAAAATTTTATTTTACTTTCAGCAATACGAAATTGCTTATGTATTGTTTCAAGAAATTTCTAGTGACAATATTGATCATAAGACACCTAATGATAATCACATCGTTAGGGGAGTGTTGCTTAACTATATGATAAACCCATTGTTTGATATCTATTGCAAGTACAAAACTATTAAGGAAATCTGGGATGCCTTAGAAGTTAAATATGGGACGGATGATGCTGGCACTAAGAAATATACAGTTTTTAGGTAGTTAAAGTTTACTGTTATTGATGATAAGCCCTTCATGGACCAATAATATGAGTATGAAAACCTAGTTGCTGAAATACTTGCTGAGGGTATAAACATGTGTAAGTTGTTTCAAGGTAATGCCCTTATTGAGAAGATGTCTGCCTCATGGAATAAGTTAAGAACCAATTGAGGCATAAGAAGAAAGACATGAAGCTTGAAGAGTTGATAGGGCATATAAAGATTGAAGATGCCAACCGTATACATGACAAGGCCAAATCATGCACACCTGCTCTTATTGTTAAGGCTAACGTCGTTGAACACAAAAATGTAGGTAACTCCATGAAGAATGGTGGACACAACGGGACTTTCAATAATAACAAGCATGGTCAGTTCAAGCGCAAAAGGATTGATGGTGATTGTTGGTGGTGCCATAAACCAGACCATCCTACTCCTTTTTTCCAAGCTAGAATCAACCATGAGAAGAAGGATCAAGACAAAAACCACGACAGTTCTGGAAAGAAAACTAGAAGGGCTACCAACGGGGTAAGCAAAAGAGCTTTGATAAGCCTTAAGCTAATATGGTCAAAGCTACTGATGATGACGAGGAGATCATTACTATTGGGGTGTCCGAAGTTAATCTTGCTGGAAACTTGGTCGAATGGATCATTGACACAAGAGCCACATGCCACATCTGCACCAATAAGGAACTGTTTAATGAGTTAAATGATGTTGATGGTGAGTTCATACATATGGGCAACTCCAGCAAAGTTCCTGTCTAAGGACTTGGGAAAGTCACTCTCAAACTCACTTCTGAAAAGTTTTAGCGTTAGAAAATGTTTTATTTGCTCCTGATGTTCATAGAAACTTGATTTATGGAGCATTATTGAACAAAGTTGGTGTTTAACTTACTTTTGATTCTAATAAGCTAGTTCTTACTAAGAATGAGAACTTTGTTGGCAAACGGTTTTATAATGGAAGCTTGTTTGTACTTAATGTAGAAATGAATACATCTACTTCTACTTATATTGTTGAGTCTCTAAACCTATGACACTCTAGACTTGGGCATGTAAATGTGAAGTCAATTAAAAGGATGCAAAGCTTAAACTTGTTACCTAAGATCACTAATGAAATGGAAAAATGTCAAATTTTTGTTGAGGCTAAACACTCTAAGAAACCTCTTAAGCTTGTAACCGAGAGAGAGTCCCAATTGTTAGATTTGATGCATACAAATTTGGGTGATTTAAAGAATTATGTGAGTAAAGGAGGCATGAGATATTATATTACTTTTATGGCTGATTGTTCTAGATTTGATAAGGTTCACTTATTGAAAAATAAAAGTGATGCAGAGAAAATGTTTATGTAATATAAATTTGAGGGTGAAAACCAATTAAAAAGGAAAATTAAGAGATTAAGGACTGATCAAGGTGGTGACTATAGTATTGATTTCCTTGCTAATTATTATGGAGAAGTTGGGATTATTCATGAACTTTCAACCCCTTATACACTTGAACAAAATGGAATAGCAGAGAGGAAAAACTAAACACTTAAGGATATGATGAATGAATTGTTAATTTTCTTAGATTTACCCGTCTTTATATGAGGGAAGTTATTCTTTCAGCTTGTTATGTTCTAAACAGAGTCCCTCATAAGAAACTAGATCAAACCCCTAATAAAATTTAGAAAGGTTATCCACCCAACTTGCGTTTTTTGAAAGTACGGGAGTGTCTAGCTAAGGTTGCTCTACCTAAACATAAGAAGAAGAAATTTGAGCCTAAAACTATTGATTCAATTTTTATGGGATATGCCTCTAATAGTGCTACTTATAGATTTATAGTTAAGGAAGAGAGATCTAGCACTTATGGACCAATTATGAAATCAAGAGATTCAATGTTCTTTGAGGATATATTTCCTATGAAAGTGAGTGTGCAATTTCCTAAAGACTCTGTCCTTAGTTCTTCTACCAATGATGACATAGAGGAAGAAGAAATTGTTGAACTAAGGAGAAGCAAAATAGCTAGAATACCCACCAGTTTTGGTTATGACTTTATTACTTCCTTTGTGGTGAAAAAGCCTGAGGAGATAGAGGATGGTTTTGTGGTGTCTTATATTGTTGAGGAAGATCTCAAAACTTATGAGGAAGTAATGAGATCCGTGGATGCTACCTTTTGGAAAGGAGTCATATATAGTGAGTTAGAGTTAATCATGTCTAATAAAACTTGTGCTTTAGTTGATCTACCTAGAGGTTGTAAGCCTTTGGAGTGTAAGTAGATTCTTTAAGAAGAAATTAAGACCTGAAGGAACCATTGAGAGGTTTAAGGCAAGACTTGTGTTTAAAGGCTTTAAACAAAAGGAAGGGTTTGAGTTTTTTTATACTTACCCTCATATTACTAAAATTGCATCTATAAGGATATTGTTTGTTGTTACCTCGATATTTAAGCTTTATGTGCACCAAATGGATGTTAAGACAATCTTCTTGAATGGTGATGTAAGAAAATTTATATGGTCCAGCCCGAGGGGTTTAGAGTGCCTGGTCAAGAACCAAAAGGTGTGTAAGTTGGTTAATTCTTTGTAAGAACTTAAACAAGCTCCCAAACAGTGGCATGAGAAATTTGAAAGTGAGATTTTCAAACATGATTTCACCTCTTGTATTGTTGATTCTTGCATTTATGTGAAATTTGATGCCAATGGCTATATGATCACAACTCTTTACGTGGATGATATGTTTATTTTTGATACTAGCTTATATGTCATTGATGCTACCAAGAGTCTGCTAAAGTCTTCCTTTGATATGAAAGATCTTGGAACTGTGGACTTTATTTTGGGAGTCAAATTTGATAAGACTGACTCTGATTTTTGGTTGAATCAAACTCATTATGTTAAGAAAATTTTGAAAAAGTTTGGTTACTATGACGTTGAACCAATCAAGACTCCCTATGATGCTAGTATTGCTTTTAAAAAAAATCTAGGTGATAGTGTAAATCAAGCTGAGTATGCTAAAATTCTTGGTAGTGTTATGTACTTGATGAACTATTCTCGTCCTAATATTGCATATTGTGTGAGTATACTTAGTAGGTATACTCATAATCCTAGTCAAGAGCATTAGAATGCATTAATTCGTTTGTTGAGATATTTGAAAGGTACTATGCATTATGGATTGTCTTTTGGTGGTCATCCTCCTATATTGGAGGGATATTATAACTAATTGGATTACAGAGAGTGATGATATGCACTATACCAGTGGTTATATGTTTACCTTGGCAGGAGTTGCAATATTTAGGAAATCATCCAAGCAAACATATACTGCGATATCAACAATGGAGATAGAGTCTATGGCTTTGGAGCTGGCAGGGCAGGAAGCTGAGTGGCTAAGGAATCTCTTAGTAGATGTCCCACTTTGGGAAAAAACCAATTCCGTCTGTGTTTCGTCATTGTGATTCGCAGGCATGTTGCCAAGAACAGGGCATATAATGACAAAAGTAGACATATCAAATTGAGACATAAAATTGTTTGTACTTTAATTAGACACCGTGTAATCTCTCTAGACTATGTCAAGTCAGAGAGAAACTTAGTGGATCCGTTTACAAAAGCTTTAAGTAGGAAACTACTTTCAGAGCATGCCAAAGGGATGGGGTTGAGCTCAATTATGTAGTAAACTCGTAATAGACACCCGTATTGAGAAACCAAGTTCAATGGGTCAAACAAAGTTATGTGATGACTACTTATTTGTACATTGTTTGTGGAATAATACTAAGATATATTCAGTTGTTGAATAGCGCCCTTAGCATGACTTCACTGCGTTTGATGATGTTGGATTATTTAATCCTTAATGAGTTCCATAACCCAAGTTTGGGTGGTGTGAGCAATACACACTTGATGGACTCACATACGTGATTGTACGGGGCTAGTCACCCTCCTATGAGAGTATTTGGGCTATCTTTCTAGAGTGATCATGAGACCAGGGCATTTTGAGATTGTTTGTTTCTCTAGCAGGTTCTATCTCTGATTTGTTGGACACCAGGCTCAAGATTTAGTTCACTTGGTTGTTCGTCAATCTTTCTCCTAAATTGTTACAGCTTGTTTATCAAGTTTTGGACTAAATGGGGGATTGTTGGTGTTGTTCCAAAATGTTCATAACATTATTATACAACTCCACCATTTTTTAGTATACTTTATTACACCATCATTTTTATTATGCTTTATTACCCAAAAATCCATCATTATTACCATAACGTTCATCATTTTCATATGATTAATATTATTATTATTATACCAAAAACGTTTTGTTGCTCTTTTAAGATTAACAATGTTCATCCCTCATATATATACAACAGACGCATTTACGCGACTCCTCTCTCCATACTCACGCATATGTTCTGTTTTTCTTGCCTCTTACATACGTGTCTACTTTGCTCTATATGACGCACATTTATTTGTTGCATTCTTCTTTTTCTGTTTTGTCTTTTCTTCAGTCACAGAGACGATTCCTACTTTACCTTTTAGAGTGCACCGAAGTTGGTAGAGGAGGCGCTAACCCTGGAGTCAGATCTCGTTGTCTTGCTGCACCGAAGAGGGAGAATTTTTAACTTAAGACAGTAATTTTCATTAAGCGTTGTATTTCAGATAAGTCGTTCTAATTTATTTATTTATGTTATTTTCGCTAACAAGGAATGTGTTAGTAAGGGACAAATTAAAGGTGACAAATATTATTAAAAAATTAAAAGATACAAGGCTTAGATGGTTTGAATGTGTTAAGTACAGACACTTGGATGCTTTAGTGAGAAAATGCAAGAAAATTGTACTTAGAAACTATAAGAGAAAAAATGAAAGCTTGAGAAGAATTAGAAAATTTTGATCAAGAATAATATAACATTGCTGGATTGTATTGAGAACATGACTCGCAATAGAAAACTTTAGCATACTAGGATATAGATAAAAGATCTCTGATAAAGACATCCTTATCGTTTTTATAGGTCTTTTAAAATTTTACTCTTATAGTTATAATAAACTTTTAAATATGTACTACTTACCTCTTAAAGATTTAGCTTAAGTTATTATTATTATTAGTAGTAGTACTACTTATTCTTTATCGTATTATTTAGTTTATTACTTAGTTTATATTTTACTTATTTCTTTATTTCTTTTCCAATCATTTATTTATTGTATTATTGTATTATTTATTTTTATGTGGGTTATTTGAAAATAATTTTTTATTAATTATGGGTAAGATTGTGTACTATTAAACTTTCTCAAATTTCATATTTTAATAAAATTTTTATTAAATTGTTATTGTTGTGTAATATAATAAATTATATCCACAAATATATTGGACACGTAACCGATATGTCCTTTTCATGTCGAATGATATAAAAAATATTAAAAGATCTCGTGTTTACTCTCTTTCCTTTTATCTGCTAATCTTTTGCTTAAATATATAAGCTCTGCGTAGTCAAACGGTTACGTGCGGAATCCACCATACATCAACCTGCTGGTGTATGCTTTTGGATAAGGAACATAGTAAATGTAGAAAAGGGGGCTGGTTTTATATGCAACGTACAAATAAAGGTCTGCGAGTTCAGGACATATAATAAGTGGGTTGTTAGGAATTTTAGACCTCTCAAATTCACACGGATATTTAATAGATAAAAATATTAGAAAATAATAAAATAAGAGAATTTACGTGGAAACTCTCAAATCAGAAAAAAAAAATTACGGGTACCGAAAAGAAAATTTATTGTGTGAAAAATTCTTACAATAACACAATTTTTCCTCTCAACCAATCCCCTAATACACCAACACACCCACAAAGAAATACCC
>JANZLC010000007.1:24094619-24118819 GCA_026413385.1 Erythroxylum gracilipes | reverse complement strand
TCTTCTCTTCCTCTACCTTTTTCTCTTCTTGAACAACCTCAAAATCTCTCTTGAAAACTAAGAAAGATGGAACCCTAAATCAAACTTCCTTCTTTTCTCTCTTCTCCACGACTTCTCTCTTCTCTTCATTATTTTCTCTCTCAATTCACGTTTTTCCCTTCTTAAAATGCAAGACTACATCTTTTTCTACCACTTCTACCCTTAATGAGCATAAAATGTCCATTTTACCCTTCCTTCCATGCCTTATGTCTTTTATACTAAAGTGTCTTGCCATAAATATCCTTGAACATTCGTATAACCTTAACACTTTAATTCCATTAACCCATGCAATAAATCCTACTAACATTTACATGCTAATTACCCCAAAAATAATTAATCTATTAAGTCCTCAAAATTATTTAAATCATGCTTAATAATAAAAAATTCGGGGGCCGACATATTATCATTATTAATTTCGATATAATTTCTTATAATTTTCTAATAATTAAATTTTATTATTTATTAGGAGTCTTAATAGTACAAGTAGTTCAACTGATCCAATTTTCATTGATAATATTGATCTTTTGGCAATTTGGGTTTATGAAGAACCGAATTTGGTAGATGTCAATGTCTTGGAAGATAATATTGGATGAAAAAGCATGGACATATCATTTGGTGCATTAAATTTTAATGATAATGATAATGAAGATCTTCTCAATGATGAAGATTTTGTACCAAATAATAACTGGGGTCAGTGTAGTTATAATGGGTATCCTCCCATAGACGATTGAATTTCGTTCTAGGTTTTTGTATTTTTCTCTTCTTTTAATTTTACTTATATTTGATGTATATGTTAATTCTATAAATGTAATGTAATTTTAAATATTTTATTTCAGGTTTAACTTCTTGTTGATTGTTTCCTCATCATGAATTATTATTATAAATTGTAATAATTTGAGAGTTAAGGATAGTTATTGTTCTTTTTATTGGATGTTTTGATGTAATTATTATTTATTATATGATGAAATTGTATTATTGTAATGTTTTAAATACTTTGTATTGTTCTTAATTTTATATTTGTATGATGATGGTTGTGTTTTTTCATATTAATTGTGGTTATTATTTATATGTGAAATATTTAAAAATTATTATTATTTCATATTAATTGTGATTATTATTTATTATTATGATTTTTTGAAGCAGGGTTGATGTAAACAGTAAACTAATAAAGTATACAGTACAACTGTACAATATACCAATAGATTATTTTACAAATTTTAAAAATTTTAGGGGTTATTTTATAAATTTAAAAAATTAACCGAAACGGTACCCGATACTAACCGGTACCGGTACAATACGGTACTAGAACTTAATCCAATACCAAGTCCAGTACGATATTCGTAACTTTGATTCAGCCACTTCATGGCAGCTAATTAGCTAGTAGGTGTCTCTCAATTTAATAGCAAGAGGCCAAAACCATACACTCTCCCATAAAATAAATGTGTATCAAAATAACAATTGAACCGTTCAACTTATTACTTCGGTTTTTAGCTTTTCAGTTTGATTTACTTTAATAAATCTTATTATTAAAAATTGATCGATTTATTAATTAATAGGTCAATTTTTTAAATTAATAAGTTCTTATAAACTAAATAAATAAATTAATTTTCATTTAATAATCTCTTTTTTCAATTAAACTTCAAATTCTTCAGAATAATCTCTTTTAATTATATTTAAAATTCTTTAATTATATTTAATCTTTATTCGATTATATAATGATCTAATATTAGTTGCAACTTTTAAATCTTAAATCTTTTGTCTTACTAATTCAACTTTCGAGTTTGTATTTTAGAAAAATTTTAACATTGATTATGTTATTTAAATTTAAAGTATTAATTTTACAATACTATTCATAATGTATTATATGTATTAGAAATATATTATCCTTGTATCTCGTAATATATTTATAATTATATACTCATTATTACATTCATTTACTACAATTTTCTCCGTATATTTATAATAATATACTCATTATTACATTCATTTGATTGAACATAAATAAGGAAAATGAGTAAGAAAAAAGGAAAAAGAACTACACAACCCAGTTGAAGTTGTGCTCATTAAATTGAGATGCGTAAGCACAAGAGCTACATTTGACTTGGAGGCCTTAGAAATAATGTAAATACTTATGGCACGTGATTTTCTTCTATTGAATTTACTATATGCAAGAAAAATTATTTTTTATCATCATAATTTTTTATAATACTAATAATAATAATAATAATTTATTATTATCTAGTTAGATGGGACCAGGGGGGTCACTGGCCCCCCAAAATTAAAAAAATAAATATTATATATATATATATATAATATATAATATAAATGAAGTTATTTGGAAGTTGGGCCCTCCTAAAATTTAAAAAATTAAACATTGGGCCCTCCTACCTTACATGTCTGGCTCCGTCCCTGATTATTATTATTATATTTTCTCTTTTCGTCGTGTTCTTGTTCTTGTGATTCAATTAAAAATAGTCTCTCTAATAATTAAAAATAGGACTATGTATTACTCAACTTTCTCAGATTCTACATGTCAGAGAGATTTATACTAAATATTGTTGTTGTTTGAAACTAAATCTGCATAAAGACAAATCAAAAGAAATGTTAAAATTTGAATATAAAAGTTAAAATTCATTAGCTTGAGTTCAAAAATAATTAATTGAATCAAGAGTGAGCAAGAAATCTATGCTACTAGCATATGGCATCTTAGCAAGGTTAACTAATTAATGAATGAATTATTAATATATTAAGATAAAAGGCGTTGAAAAATTATGATAATTTATTATATTTTAATTATGAAAATTATAATAAATTACCAACAAAAGAATCATGGTTGAACTGTTTTATACTCTATTATAAGTTTAAAATACCAAGAATAATATTGGAAATAAACTGTTTTGTTGCAATTCTTTCACTATGTAATCAAATTTGATTGATAAAAGTAGGAAATGAATGAGATTTTGACATGAATTAAATAGAAATAGAAGATGATTAAGAAAATAGAAGTTTGCTAGAGCCTGTTTGTTTACATTTTTTCCTATTTTTTATGTGGTTTTTATAAAAAAAGAAACAAGCCCTTAAAACATGTTTGGTTGAATATTGTTATCATTTTTTGTTTTTAAAAATAAAAAACCACAAAACTTTACAGATTAAAATATATGTTTTTTATAATATTTTGCAACGGTTTTTATTTCTACTTTCTCTTCTTATAAACTTCTTTTTTTTAAGAAATTCTATCTCTTCTCTTTTCTCTTACATCCCAAACTTGTCTCTTTTTTCTCTCTTGTTTCTTTTTTTTTCTCTCTCTTTTACGTCCCTAACTCATCTCTTACGTCCATTTTTTATCCATGCAAAAAGCAAAAGCTTAGGTTTTTAACCAGATGAGTTTTTGAAACTAATTTAATGTTTTTTTAATTATATTGTGTTTTTTTTGGTTTTCTTGATTTCTTATTTTCCATTGACATCTGATTTGTTTACGTTTTTAATTTTCTTGGTTTTTATTTCTGTGTTTTTACGTTTCTAATTTTCCTATTTATCGTTTATCTGTGTTTTAATATTTCCAATTGTTTGTTATTATGTATTATTGGTATGCATTTTGCATTTTTGGTTTCTTCATTTCTAGTTTTTTTTATTTCTTCGTTTCTATATTACTAATTTTCCTATTTACTGTTTCTCTGCATTTTTTGTTTATTTTGGCTTTTATACTTGTGCATTTCGCGCTTTTTGTTTCTTCGTTTCTAGTTTTTTATTTGTGCATTTCTACGTTATTGATTTTTCTATTTATCATTTATCAATACCATGCATTACAACCATGTTTTTATTTTTAGTTTTTATTAGAAATCTCAATCAAAAAATTTTTGTTTTAAGTTTATATTACAAATCTCAACTAAACAAGTTATTATTTTTTTAATAAAAAAACAGAAAACAAAAACAAAAATAAAAAATCACAACAGAAAAATAGAAGTGAAACCAAACGGTCCATTAACTTCTAATTGCAATTGATAATAGTTTAGAGTTCCCAATATTCAAAGGAAAAAATTAAACAAAAATTTAAAAGAGATTTTACCTTATTCATAGAAATAATTAACAAATCCTAAGTATTGAATGAATGAACAAACAAGTCATCTTTAGATAATTAAAAAGTCTAAAGAATGACAAACCTTGAATGATTTCATCAACCCTTTTTCTTGATGAAAGACTTCTTAAACTTCTTCTAGAATTGAATCTCTATCATCATCTTTCATGCTCATTCAATACATACCAAAGGATTATTCTATGAATCAATAGTCGCTAATTGCTCATCAAAGATTCAACTTCTTCATTCATTAGACTTCACAAAAACATATTAAAAAATATTTTATAGTGATTATAACTATTTTTAATTGATAAAATAACTATTTTAAATACACATTTTAGTTTTAACCTATGATTAAAAAACTCAACCGATTCGGCTGGTTTAACCGTAAAAACCTTAAACCGTCTAATTTTTTTGTTCGATCGTCTTCAACATTCCAGTTCAATTTACTTTAATAACTCTTGTTGTTAAATTTGATTGATTTATTAATTAATCATTCAATTTTGGTTAATTAATAAGTTCTTATAAATCAAAATAAATTAACTAATTTTCATTTAACAATATCTTTTTAATTAAACTTCAAATTTTTTAATAGTTAAGAACAATTTCTTTCAATCATGTTTTAAATTCTTTAATTTTACTTAATCTCTAGCTAGTTTTATAACAGTTTAATATTAATTGAACCTTTTAAACTACAAATATTTTGTCATACCAGTTTAATTTTCGATCCAGTTTTTACTATTAGAACATCTCTAAGCACTTCAAATGGTAGAGTATCATACAATTGCTTTACTATTTCAAATTATGAGACACACCCTTGATGTTGAACATTGCTCAAAACTTTTACTACACTATTTACAACTCTTAATAGCATTGGATTATCTTATTGAGCAACTAATATTTCTTTATATTTGAAGTGAAGTTTCTCACTAGAGAACTTCTTCTCTTAGTTGATTCAAAAGGGCATGTGGGGTTTTGTAAGGTAACTAAAAGTGGGCAGACAACTCATTTCGTGAGCAAATTCAGCATCCTTAAGTTGTCGGTTGAAGGAACTGATAAATTTTATTGAGGAAATGACAAAACGCACCGAACCAAAGTACTTCACCTTTTGTAGTTTATGTATTAATATTCGGTATATTGTTGTATTTTTATGTGGTTTAGCCTTTTCATTTTTGAGTCTTCTTGTTCTTATTTTTATTTTGTTTTGGTTTTATTTCGTCATAAATAGAAATTATGGACGTGTCATTTTATTGCATGCAACCGTTCCGACACGTATGTTCGTCGAGGAATCAACGCTTTTGAAGAAAATAAAACGACACCATCTTTGTATCTTTATATATTACAAGACATCATCAATACTTCTAACAGAAAGAGCACCTGATGTTGGATTGGATCGAGAACGTGACTAAAAGCTAAGGAGTTGGCATTTTGGATGTAAGAAACTACCAGCTGCTCGTGACTTTTTAGTTGTGTCAATGAACCTAGGCTCTATACTAGAGGTTTACATCATCATTCGAGGGTTTCAAAGCCTAATAAAAATACATAATGTAAAATGTAACATGAATTAAATGATGTAAATGTGAAAATACCTGTTTTTAGTTCTATAACATTAAACAAAATTTTTGAGGTCGTTATGAGCGCGAATTTACTGACACTTTCACAGGATTTATTCACTGAGATACGTTAAAATTTTTTCTGTAACTTTTTGTATAAGTAAATTTCTTAATAGGCCAGAGTATCTTTAAGTTCACAGCAGTTACAAGAGACTTTAACCTTCTATATATAGCAATCATATTAGATCTCCCTATCACAGGCTCAATATGAGTTTGTTTCATACTAATCGGGGTTCATTTTTCTTCTAAATTTTAACTCATTGATCTAGATTATTTATTGAGTCACTTTATTATCTTTATCAAAACCAAATACGATTGACTTAACTAATAAATTATTAAAACTGTTAAAATACAATTGATTGTTTTCTACCAAATAGGAAAATATCTAACACAATACTCTAGAAAAAGCTTTTATCAGCCTACAACTATCAACTTGACTTGTGCCAACAAATTGAACTCATATTCATATATCAGTTAGCTCATTTCCATAGTCCCAATGTCGCAATAATAAAATTATTTCTAATGTTTTAAAAACTAATTTGATTCAACAGATTTAACATTAAAAATCTTAAGTCATCAAATTTTTAGTTCAATTTTTAATTTTTCTATTTGATTTAATTTAATAATTTTTGTTGTTAAAACTAATCAATTTATTAATTAATCAATCAATTCTTATAAATTAATAAATTTTTTAATCAAAATAAACCCATTACTTAATTAAACCTTAAAATTTTCGATAAAAAATCTTTTTTAATTATTTCTTAAATTCTTCAATTTTAATCCATCTTTAATCAATTTTATCACAATCTAATACCAGTTGAACCTTTTAAATCTTAAATTTTTTACCTTACCGATTTAACTTCCTGTCTAATTTTCAATTTTGAAAATGTTGATTATTTCAACGTAAATTTGAAAGAACAAAATAAAATGCAAAAATTTGCATAACACTTATGATTGACAGATTATTGCAGAACAAGAACGTTTTAACTTGTTCCAGCTTGAAAATCTCCAATATAAACTTAAATTCCAGCCATTCAATGTCCCTCTAATAATGGGATAGTTCAAAATTTTGTTAGAATTATTGTGAAGAGATACATGGTAGAACATTATGGTGAACCAAAGAAAGGGTCTTGTGCCATCAAGCACTGCAATGCAGACAATGCCCTGCAAACTATGATGATACATCCAGGTGCCCAAGATCAGTATCAGGAAAAGAAAACCATAGCTCGAATAGCTCCGACAGATTTTTCGACTTCATTGGGCAAGGTTGTGCGGAACCAAGTCCTGATTCTGAAATTGTCCAAGAATAATGTTACAATTGTTCATGGTGCGAGCATCAAGAAGACCATGGTTCCATAGTTTGATCATAAACAATCTCCAACACCTGACCATAAGCAAATAGGATGGGAGATGTAAAATTAGTGTGATGGAAACAACCTCCCGACATTAATGCCCATTTCCAATTAAGAACCGGAGCATATAAAACTGCAACAATGTATGATTAAAAGTCAACAGAAGAATATGTAATACCAAATTAGGTTTGGGGCTCCGACAAGATCTTGGCCATGTAATCTTGAGAATGCCTCACATGCCCAAGGGATGTGACCATCTGCCAATACCCTAAAACCCAAATGTGGAGAATATGTTAAAATAAAAAAAGTAAATGACAGTTATAAATAATTCATCAGCAATGCGTTCTTGAAAAAGATGAGTTAGTGAAGCTAAGTGTAAGATCACAGGCATATCTGTAAGCATTCTTGATCTTATTTCGAGTGAGTTTATGGCAGGACTATACAATTTCCAGAAACTAACACAAATTCTTACTACCAGGTTAAATTCATCACAGATTTTTGCAGTAGCACACTCACCAAGATGTAATGGTTGATTTCAGATTCAAGGACCATTAAAGAACAACAATGCAAGAGAGACAAGACAGTACAGCAAGCAAATGAAAAGTATCTTAGCTTAAGCTTAAAATAATCCTGATAGTAACACGTTTTGTAGTTAAACAAAAGATCCCTCGGGCTAATGAACTGGGAATTATATGTCTACAAGAGCATATTTTGGTAACAAACATTTATCCACTTTTCCACACAACTCCGAAAAAGTCTATCCAGTTTTCAAATGAGGTCTTATTTAACAATTCCAACGAAGGAATTGGGAAATCCTCCTGTCTCACAGATACGAGGGATAGAATCTCTCCAAGTAGACAAATCATATAATCGATCTTGTTAAGCACCTCCCACAAAAGAGAAAGCATAATATGGTTTTGCCAAAAATCTGCATAATAGAGAGAGACCAACAACAGAAATGAAAATAACCAAACCACAATAAAGCAGAAAGAGAAGCTCACCGCTGCTTCCTCACAAAGGAGTTCCATAAGTGCATCATTTGCTTCTCATCTTTGGTTACATCAACAAAATCATCTAGCATCTGCAATTGAAAATTGTACTTTTTGTGATTGAAACACCGCAAATCTCAAGCACATTGCATGGTCAAATGTTTGAAAATAGTCAACATCAAAATAAGATGCTGTTTCCAGTCACAACTGTATAGATGGTATATTGACTTGGTTAAGCCATGTAATGTAAGCATCAACATACCCTTCTATCTTCAAAATCAGCAACATCATCATCTACTTCATCCTCGCTATCACGATCGGACCACACTTGCTCAATTGCCATTGGCTGAACATAGAAAAGGTTAAACATTACAAATATTTTAATATAAGGAACACAAGAGGTTCATGGATATCATTAACAGGGGAAAAGTGAAAGGTTGTTTTCCAGAAACTAGTTACTTTCATCATATTCTTTTAATAAATTTAAATTTCAGCATACTCATTAAGTATTCAGCAAAAGCCTAGCAAAAGCTAACAAGGGCTGCAGAAAAAATTTGGAAGACTTACATAATAATCAACTCAAGGAACATTAGATTTTCATCATAGCACTTTGTGCATAGGGGAGTAGTTGCATATGTTTTTAATTTCGTTATCTTACACTATCAAGGGCAGGTTTTAACCACATCTTCTCACGTGTCTTTTCTTCATGAAGGCAAACTACTAAATAGTGATTCCTAAATATTAAGTCGTGCACAGACCCTCACTGATATTAAGGCTATCATTATAGTTTCAGGAGCCATTTCAGTAGGAAAAAGATCCCGACATCTTGTTCAGATCAACTTGGAAAAGGGCCAAGACTACAAATCTCATAAAAAGGTAACAATTTCAGTTGATGAATTAACAGTAACTAATCCTCTAATACTAACATAATTACAGACAAAAAGTAAAATAAAATATTAATTAAAAGAGGAAGTCATTACTCACTTGAGCCCTATGTGAATGGAAAAACTGACGTTTGTGGAGGAGACTGCGGCTAGAGATTAAAAAAATATATCAAACAGATGTCCATGTATCTGTAAATGTTTATAAAAAAATTGATGAAGTACCTACATTATCTTACTAGACACCCTACATTCCAGTATATAGGCTTAAGAGTTAAGACTCCTAAGTATGAGGGAAGGAAAAGGGAACTGTTAAAATGAAGACTGAAATGAAAAAAAGGAATACCAAGTACAAACTTATGTCCTGTAATACTAGGGGTGGCAATCCAAACATGTTAGAACGGCTATCATCTTAATGTATCAGACAAATTGACATATACATTGATGCTTGATAACTGAAAAGTGTCTGACAAGTGCAAATTTTGGTAATTAGTGGTAACACTTGCTTTTGTTGATGAAAAAGAATGAAAGAAAAGACAAGACTTTATACACACTTTTTGATGTCAGATCGTTCAACTGATAATTTTCTTGTCTTTGCGAATTGCAGCATGGCAGGAGGTGCAAGATTGTTTCCAGATGCTAATTGGGCACGCTCAATATCAGGAAATGCCTGTAATGCAGCACCTGAAACTCCTACAACATCCAGATCACAAGCAATGCGTTCTGTACAGTCAGGCACACTGATGTTCACATTTGGTAATTTTTTCACACCTAATAACAAAACATCCAAGCCAAGTTGGTTACTTAAAAAAAGTACAAGGAAAATGAGTAGATAACAATAAATGGAAATATCATAAGAAAAATTCCTAAGTCAGCCTGCCATATGTTACAATGCAAGGAAATGTTATGATATGAGCATTACTACAGGCATTAAAAAAAAAGATTATTTTCACAATTTACAAGACAAACTTTGTTGAAAACACCTCTAAATACATGTATATAGAAAAAAAATCCTTCATTTACTTGTCACCATTTCCTACCAAAACCAAATCTTACCAATGAAAAATACGAACTAGCAATGATATACTCCTGTTTAAAAAGTTGCTGTCACACACATCCACTGCTCTCAACATTCTAATTTGTTACTGTTCAATAAAATTATAAGCCACATCTAACCCAAAAATGGTTATCAACTGCAGTGTATAATAAACATAAGGGACATACCGTCAGCCTTCTCAAGAACCTGATAGGTTCCAACAAGCAAGCTTGACTCTGAGTCCACTGGATGCACATACTTCCTGTCTTGGAAAAGGCTCTTCGTTCTTTTGCGTTTTTGTTTCTTTGAGCTATATTTGAACAAGCAGTTAAAACGTCAGTATAGGCCATAGCACAGGATTCAGATAAATGGAACAACATTGAATTTCAAAGTAGCATGATCTGGTATTCCCATTCTCCAAACTTATGGAACGAGGCCAAAGCAACTTACAAGTCAAGAAGGTGAAGGTTCTTACCAAAAGGAAAATGTTTGTTGTTTGGGATCCACACCATCTGCAACCATCTGAATAAAAAGTTCTAACAATCACTATTTTAAACGAGCCAAATACATTGAAGTTCATTGTTGGAAACATATGAATCTCATATTTGGAATCTACCACAAGATCAGTATTTCTTCTGAACACAAAGTAATTAGCAAACTAACGAATTGATCCTATTTGATACTAGAAGAAGATACTAAAGTCGTTAGCACGCTTTAATAGACAATTCTCTCTCGCTCAAATATCTAGTCAAGCAAGTTAGCTTCTAAAACTCTTCAAAGAGTTAGTGCACAAGGTAAAAAAAATTCTGACCTCAGATCTCCAGATATCAGCTTTTACTGATATATTTACAGCTTGGAATTCTTCAGTCACCTGATGAATGCCATCTTATTAGTATAGTCCAGGAGGCTTTAGTTATCAAGAATTCCACAAACAGTCCAGAAGTTTACCAACCCAAAATTCAAAGTTGAAGAGATCATGTGATGACGGTAAATGGCATCTCAGACCCTACAAAGAAATATGTGATTAAAATTCTTTTGAGCATCAAAAACTAAATGATAAATCAAAAAGCTGAGAAACAAAATAATATAGGACAAAAGTTGTAACTAGCATTCTACGTTTATCAAAAGAACAAGATATACAGTGGAAACATGTCTAACCTTGAAGCTAGCACATTTTACCAAGCAAAATGGACAAGAAAAGTCTTCAGTAACTGCAGCCAAAATCATCAAATGCGAGAGAGAAGACGATGAAACAAAGAATCAAAGTATGGGGTAACAAAAACCCATTATAACTGTTAGGTAAACATGCAACTTCAAGGAAAGAAGAAAAGGTAGATTAAAACATACTGTACCATAGGAAGATTACCTTCAGTTTTCTGCAATTTATTATTGTAATACCTATAGTTAAAAATCACATTTCCAGCTCTCAACCTGTAAACAATGAGAAGAAAAGCTTCAATGACATATGCAAAAAACAAGCAAAAAGAGAAAATCACAAAAATGATTACAAAGAGAAGAATTACCGAATAATATGAGATAATGATGAAGAAGAAACGTCACTACACGTATACAAATGATAAGGAGATCTTTCCTTAGCACCAATTTCTTCCGCAGATATATTAACTTGCACTTGTTGTGATGAATTCTTTAAAAATTGGAACAATGAAAAGCAGCATACACTAATCAGCCAAGGTAATCCAGAAATATTTAGCCAAAAATTAAGAAGGCATTAAGAGAACAAACCATGGTTTCAGATGTATATGGAATTTGCATCAAAACACATTTTTCCTCGTCTGAACTCAACTGCAAGTGGGAAGAAATGAAAAGTAGTCAATTCTGTCAGAAAACTACTAATATCTGATGAATCCTGCAACATTAACTTGCAATGGATTGGCTATCAACCAGTTCTTCAACCATGTCACTGTTTCTCTTTTAAAACTATTAAATAAACATATTGCATGTCATTAAGTCAACAGGTTAGCATCCAAGCATCAGTATTTGTTGACATATTCCAATAAGCATGACATATGTACAGATGAAAATAATGACACAAATGCTGCAAAGTTACAAAAGATTGGAAGCAACAATGTTAAATCTCGTTAAGACAGTTAATAAGCACCAAAAGATTTGGTGTAACCAATGAGGCAATGATAAAATAACTACATACCAACAGGTCATTAAATAGAAAATTTTAATACACAATTGATGAATTGTTCGTTCCTTCAAAAGAGCCATCAAAATACCTTCAACAAGCAAGCATTCATGTCAACAGACAATATCAACTCCACTCTTTGTCCAAGAATCAAATTCGGTAATTTCTCCCAGGAATTGTAAATTGATTCCAAGGGTATCTTACCCAATAGGCATGATCCACCAGCATTTTCTGCAATGTACTACACTATTCAAACTACGTAATGATAAAAGAGAGTTGAGAGAAGAAAAAAGAAGAAGATAAAGGTATAGAATGAATAACATCTTGACTAATTTATAAGTAGTGAAGCTTTTAGTCACTGCATGCCATCGGGGGGTCTCAGCAATGAGCCTAATGTTATGCATACCAATACCATGTAGGTTAACGTTATAAATAATAACATGAGGCAAACAGTTAAAAATATACCATACCCCAATGATTCCTTGTCAAATCAATACCACGCATAGACCTTTGAGCTCCAGCTGTACAGAAAGAAGGAAGAATAAGACCAATATTTGCAATCATAGGTGGTCTCCCAACAAAACCAAAATAACTACATACCAAAGCTAACAAGCAATATAGCAAGTGAGCCGGACTTAGCCTCCAAAGCTAACTTATTAATCTCAGGGAGCACAAAACTAGCTTGCGCTTGATTATCTCCCTCAACTCCAGTAAAGTTGGTCAAAATAGATGTATGATTAAATCCGTACACTGCAGAACACTACATGTTGGAATACAGTCAAAAAAAATATCATCGAGAGTTACAAAAAGATGTCAAAGAGTGAGTCTCGTGCCATAAAGAAGACAATTACTATGAAAAATGAAACAATTTCCATAAATTGATCAACGCATAGGACTGGATAAACTAGTACCTCTGCAGCTTGAGTCTCAGAAAGGAGTCTTGCCAGCAGAATGTACAAAGGAAACAGACACTTAGATTCTACAACTCCATTCAAAGCCCTCGAAAGTGAAATTGTCATTTGTATCCTACAAATTTAAAATAAAGAGAACTTGGTCAATATCTCCAACACATTTCCACTGGATTCCAGATGAGCTTATGTGAATTTCCTTATGCATTTGGAAATTGTGAAGTTAGAGTTATTGCATATATGAGAAGGGCAATAAAACTTGTCCAATCTCCATTAACATAGACAAATTTTCAAATTCACTCAAGAGAAAAAAACTGATAAAAAATCTAATGAAGTCTTGAGAAAAAAAAAAAAGCACCTCCTTTTGTGCTTCGCTTGTAATTTGTAATTCAAGCATCTCTGCAGGAACATCGGCTGAAAAGAAAAGAAAACATGTTCAATCATGAATATTACTAGAATAACAACAAACAAAATGACAAAATTAATTCAACAAATTTGCTAACGGAAACAAAGAAAATCCGATAATATTGAAAACTAGAATCGTATTTAACCACGTTAGTTTTCACAAGGGGAGAATCCAATCAAGGACTATGAAAAACTGGATCAAATCATGCAATTAGACCGATTTACGACCATATGATAAACACGAACCAAAATTTCAAGCCAAACAAGCTATGGTCCAATAAATACTAAACATCAACAACAGTAACCAGACAAATTACATTTCCGACAGCGCGACGCTGAAGGATGTTGTAGAGCTCGACAGGCTTGCAATAAACAGAAAGACTCTCTTCAGCTGCCATTTCCTCTTCCTCCGATAAATGCACTCGACCATCTTCTCGGCACATCTGATTCGTGTTTCTTGTATAGCTGCAATTGCAATAAACATTTTCAAAATAATAATAATAATACAAAATTCACTTACATCACTAAACAAGCTTCAAAAACCACTCCAAGAGAAATAATCAAAATGAAACAATAAAAATTAATCGTCAGATAGGCAAGCCTATACGAGGAGGTTTCACGAGCCACTAGAGGAATGCCCGGCATTCTTCGGTTACATTGAGACACTACATAGCTCCATAGCTATCAATCACTTGTTCCTGACCTCGACCAATCGCTTGAACCCGGAAAATTCGGGATAAAAATTCCAGCTCGTTCGTTAGGTGTACCGGTTCGAATCTTGGACAAAATCGGAAACCCTAAGGAGAGGCGTTCGCTTCACACTATGGGGTTCGGGAAATTTCGAGCTGTTCGTCTTTTGGATTTTCTCTTTCCTTACAGGTAAGGTAACAACAGATAAGCAGCTCTTCACTCGGTTAATTTATTTTCATGACCCCTTGAACAGATTTTAGTTCATTAATATTTAATATCTTTTACGTTTACAGAAAGCAAGAGAATCTCAACTGTTGTCTGTTGAATGTTCCGATTACGGCGTTAAATTAAATTTTATCACTTTATATAAATATAATAAAATTGAAACAAAGTAACTAGAAAGGTATTTCTTTTTTTCCAATTTTTATATACTTTTTTCACTTTTTTAATTTTTTTATTTTTTATAAAATACCTTTAAAATAATAAAACATACGCATATAAATAAATCAAATGTCATTAACATGTAGCTTAATTTAATTTTATAACTTATAAGAATTAATTTAAATTATTAATTTAAAATAATTATAATTAATTATTACTTTTAATTAATTTAATCCAATTTTAAGCACTATTTTGAATCATAAAGTAAATATCAATTAATTAACTGCTTATATGAAATTTGTATTTTGACACAATTTTTTAATCAAAATTAAAAATTTTCTAAAAATTAACATATTAAATTTAATATTAATGTATAAATATTATAAATTTAACAAAATTTTAATTTTAATATAATTTTAAGAGTATAAATAAATAATAGAATAAGTAATAGGAGGAAGTATTTTAAATTTTTATCCTTATAAAATAGATTTACTACTCATAAGTATACCTAGTATTTACTGACATCTTATTCAACCGTAAAAATTTTAAATCATTTAATTTTATAATTTGATTTTTAACTTTTCGATTTAATTTATTTTAATATTTTTGAATTAAAAATTTATTTATTTATTTATTAGTCGGTTCTTTAATTTTATTATACGAATTTTTAAAATATTAAATTTTTATTTTTCTATGTAACTTTTGTTTCGAATTTTAAATACCGATAGTTACAAGTGAGGAGATGATATTTCAAAAAGATTACTATCCACGACTGGACCACATTACTTAGCAACGAAACCAATGGATGGGGACAACCCGTGACCATATTAAATTTTTTTAAAATAATTGAAAAAAATTCGAAGTACAATCACATTATGAATTTAAAATTTTCTCTCGATTTTTCAAAATTTTTTGAATTTCGAGGAAGACTTATAAGTTAGATAAACCCTTCAAATTTTGATTAAATTTAAATTTAAAGTCTAATCAATATTTATTAATTTAAATTAAATTAAGTTTGACTTAAACTTCAACTCTATTATAAATAAAGCAGAATCACCTAATATTCCTTGGAATTATAGTTAAATAAGGAGGTTTCAAACAGTCTTTTATATATTTCAATTTAATAAGTGATACGAAAAACCCTCCCAAAAGAACTGTTTTTAAGTAGGCTTAGCAATTTAGCTCAGGCCGTAGGCTCCGCTTTGCTCAAGGCCAGATGAACAATGACGAAACGTTGTTGTTTTGCAAAATATGATATTGTTTTAAAAGAAATTTTAAAAATAATAAGTTGGATCGCCCCTAGTCTAGTTAGGTCAGGGCCCGGCTCGACTTGACCCATTGTCCTTCCTAATTTTAAGTTTGAATTATTTGAATTTTAAACAATTTTGAATGTATTTGAATTTAAAATAACAAGAGTTGAATATTATGAAAGCTCTCCCGTCAAGATCAACCGTAAAAAAACTAGGTTTAACTAATTCAACCGTAAAAATTTTAAACCGTTTAACTTTTTAATTTATTAAAAATAAATCAATTTTTATTAATTAATAAATTTTTAAAAATCAATTAATTTTTATTTACCAACCTTTTTTTAATTAAATTTTAAATATTTCGATAGATAAGAACAATATGTTTCAATCATATTTTAAATTCTTTAATTTTATTTAACTTTGGGCTATTTTTATGACTGTTTAATATCGATCTAATACTGGTTAAATCTTTTAAACCTTTTGTATTACCGGTTTAACTTTCGGATGTATGCTATGATGTGCTTACCTTGGGAAGGCCAACCAACAGGAATGAAAAATTCTTCTCATTTTAGAAGGAAACAATTGAACTATATTGGAGTACTTGATCAACAAATCTCTGTACAGGCATGTCATAAATAAGAGAAACACAAACAAGTTTCTAAATTGTTTATAGAACTGATAAAGCAGATCAATTTTGAGGTGAAGAAGGTCTACACCAGGACAACTGAGAGGCCATTCTTGCGTAAAGCTGTGTCGATCTGTTGCAAACTTCAAACTACTAAGAAGAGCAACAACCGGACTTCTGGTTAACAGGTTGCCCGCGTATCTGCACGGTAGGGGGTCTTGCATTGTTTGATGCAGGCTGACTAGCCATTCTGTAAAGGTATAGATCGTAATCAAATCACAGATTGCAAAACTAAAAAAACAGGAGATCTGCTTAGAAGTGTGGGGAGCAACAATTAAGGCATTTTCCTCAATGCGTGAAACATGTCAGCAAATAAGTATTCCCCTTCCTCATTCACCTCAGTTCAAACATCTCAGATATCCATATACTAGAACATGTACCTGTTCTTGATGTCTGCAGCCATAGCCATAAAAGCCTCCTCTACATTGGTGGCACTTTTTGCACTTGTCTCCACGAATGGAATCCCGATTTCATCTGCAACTGCCTTTTGAAAACTCAAAAGATTGGTACAATTTAGTCGTCAATTAGCCTAAAACACTTCAGTTTTTAACACAGTACGAACCATGAACTAAAGATTCATTCTACCCTAGCTATTTCATATGAAACAACTTTGTTAGCTGTGAGGTCACACTTGTTCCAAACCAGCAGTTTGTTCACATTTTCACTGGCATAACGGTCAATCTCACTCAACCATTGTTTCACATCGTTGAAACTCTCTTGGTCTGTCACGTCATACACTATCTAGCATTTGCAATGACAATAACCAAAAGTATTAACAGAAAGCACAAGATCAAAGGACTTCTTTATATAGAAAATGAAAATAGAACTCACTATGATGCCATGTGCCCTGCGGTAGTAGCTGCTAGTGATTGTCCTGAAATGTTCTTGTCCTGCAGCGTCCCACTAGGAACAAGGAGAAAACAAGAACAACCTCAGTAAAACTACAATTGCCATAACTAGCAGAGGAACCAAATAAAAGAAAGAGCAACACTGCACATTTGCTTATGGCAAGACTAATATGTGAATAACCTATTAAACTCATTCCCATAACTTCGACCTTTTCGACCCAAATGGTTTCCATGAGATTGGTTGTACTACAACCCAGAAAACAAAAATGGGAAAATAGATCTCACTATTTGAAGTTTAATGGTCTTCCCATCTTGCTCCACTGTGCGAATTTTCTGCGAAATCGCAAACCAAATAGAATCAGTTACGTAACCAAAATCAAAGCAATGATCACAAGATCATCCAAAAGCCACATCCTCCAGAAGCTTACAAAGTCCACTCCAATTGTGCTAATGTAACTGTCCAAATACGAATCATCCTGCATAAGTAAAAGAAAGACCAATAAGACTATATCCATAACTAGAGCACTACATACGAATGTTCAATTCCAAGAACATGAAATTCAACGCGTGAGTGCCACCCATTCATGGACACAG
Source organism: Erythroxylum gracilipes (assembly GCA_026413385.1). Classification (NCBI taxonomy): domain Eukaryota; kingdom Viridiplantae; phylum Streptophyta; class Magnoliopsida; order Malpighiales; family Erythroxylaceae; genus Erythroxylum; species Erythroxylum gracilipes. Next base: position 24,100,924 of record JANZLC010000007.1, on the reverse strand, counting down.
CGGTTAAATGCAAATATAATGGTTTACCCATCTCTTCTTCTCACGAAAGAATCATAAAAAAGAAATAAAGATTCAGCTTTCATCTAGAAAACTACTACCCATAATTCCTAATCCGTTATAAACGAGTTCCTCATAGAGATACACTAGCAATCACCACGATAGAAGTGAAAGAAAATTAAAGAAAAGAGTAATAGCTTACAGCGAATCTCAGAAGAAGGCATGACTTTCCAACTCCAGAGTCCCCAATCAACAACAACTTGAACAGGTAGTCACTGCACCGCAAAAACAATTCGAATAAACAAAATTCACGTGCATAATAAAAAACAAACCAACCCCAGAATCCATCGATCTCGAAAATCGCAACTAGAAATTACGAAACAAATAATCAAAATAAAGGGAAATTTTCACTCGAAACATCATGAAAAACCAGGATTTCGAAAGAGTAAGATCCAAGACTTACTACTCAGGATTCATGACGACGAGGAAGATCAAAATAGACCCTTTGGACTATAGATCAGATGATCTTGTGAGAGCGACGACGCTGATGAGATAGAGGTAAAGTAAACAGAAGAGGACACGGCGCCTACACGTCCGGGAGCTACTTTATTACCCAAGTTAGATCCGATTTTAAGACAAACTCTGTCCTCAGTAATTTAAAAAAGCATGTTTTTTTATAAAAATTATAATATTTATAACACGTAATATGGATTATTGTGTTCATTTCATAATTTATCACGTGTATCACATTGATTATTTTATATAAGATACTCGATTTATTTTTTTTATTTTTTTGAGGGAAAAGATACTCGATTTATTAAAACCCTAAAATTATGAGTAATTTCTAAATTAAAGATTATTTGGTTGACGAGTTTGAGAATGAGTCAATAGGTAAAGAATGAAAAATAAGTGGTTAGTTGTTGATTGTCATTACAAAGATAATAGTTTAATATCTTTCTTTTGAAGTAAAAAATAAAAAATGAGTGGTTGATTGTTGATTATCATTACAAAGATAATAGTTTAATATCTTTCTTTTGAAGAATCTTTAGTACAGAAAAGGAATGGAACTCATTTCTTAGTAATGACTCCTTTTTATAAAATATTTTTAATACTAATTAATTATAATATAATTAATTAATTATAATAATATTAATTAATTAATTAATTAAAATATAATAAATTTTTATTTTCCAAAATTTTTACAAGCCAACTATTGATAGTGGTAATGGGTAATCATTCCTTTCTCTTAACTAACCATCATAATTATAATGATAATATTCATTCTCATTCCTCATTATATTCATTCTTATTTCTATTATCATTTTCCCGTATAAATCAACTGCTCATTCATATTACCATTTTCTCATATAAACCAACTACTCGCTAAAATTTTAATATTTTTTTTTGAAGTATGATATCAATTAATAACTTCGTTAATTTGTGTGATGGTTTTTTTTTAACAATCTTCTGTTTGACTATTAGTATGTCAACATTCATCGCTTACTTCTTTCCTAGCAATATATGTTAGACTTTTTTAATATATATATATATATATATATATATAGAGAGAGAGAGAGAGAGAGAGAGAGAGAGACTTTAAATATGAAAATTTTAAAATATTATAGGAAGTCTATAATTAAATTAAAGAATTTAATGAAATAAAGTTTCATGCTTAAGGCTGTGTTTAGTTACACATAAAGTTTTTAATTGAGTGGAATACAATGAAATAATTTATAATGGAATAGAATCTAATCGAATGTAATATTAAAAAATTATTATTTGAGAGTGATGGAAGAGTTCATAATGTAATATAGTAAAATGTTGTTTAGAATAAAGATTTATAATATAATATGCTGAAATATTGTTTATCATTTTATATTTCATCATAAATCTCACAAATCATAGGTAACTTATTTTCACTGTTCAACCTATCATTACATTCTATTTTATTTCATTTTATTATAAATCTTCCTCTCAAACGATGAAATAATATTACATTATATTTCATTCCACTAGTAATCACTCAACCAAACATAACCTAAAGTTAGCAAATTGAATTAGGCTGAGTTAATAGACCAATATAAATCAATTAAAAATTGAAATTAATAAAATTTTAAAATTGAACTGATTAAAATTTAAAATAATATTTTTAATTTAAAACGTGATTAAATTTTAAAATAATATTTTTAAGTTAAAAACGTAATTAAATTTTAAATCAATTAATCATCTGAATCAAGTTTAAATTAAGCAATTCAAACTTGATCAATCCTCGTATTAAACTTGTTAAAGAAACCATATGAACATAAACTATATAAAAAGATTTATAATTTTGTAACTAATTAAAATTTTAGGGTATTTTCGTGTAATAAATTAAAAGTGAAATTATTGTTTAAGACTATTTGAGTTTGACACTTACACGCATTAACTTTTAGAGTACGAAATTAGGTAAGGGACTAGGCAAATCAAAGTTAGTGGGCCTATAAATAGTAAAAAACGTGAAGGGCAAGACTTACTATTGGTGATGAAAAACGTGTCAGATGCAGCTCGTCAAAGGCTTAAAAACAAATATAGAAATGAACCGCCCACTTTTGATGTAAGTAAGATATAAAAATATGGATCTAAATCTTAATGAGAATTTTAACAAATTTAATGCAAAAGATTGTGCCGTCTGACGTGGATGTTAAAATTTCAGATTAAAAAAAAGAGAACGATACGAGCTTTTTTAAAAATTACTCCCATGAGATTTTAAGTGTGAACGAAAATCTTGTTGAAAAAAAGATGAAATTAATAAGGAGTATAAAAGTAAAAAAGACCCATAAATCTAATGTTTTAAAATTTTGGATTAGAATGTGGTATCAAAACCTACGAATATGTTCTATCACTAAATTCATAATGTAAATTTCCCATAAAAAATGCGCTATCTATATGTAACAAGTGATATTAAAGCCGATAGTTTGGCAAGCGATAAGTGTGAAAAGGTTAGTCAAATCTCGTGGTTATGTCTCTATGTGAAGAGCAAGAAGATTTATGGTGGGCTAGATCAGTAGAACTGAAGAGTTCTTGGTGACATCATAAACTCGAGTTGCTAAAAAAAAACTTTCGCTAAAGGGGAAGTTCAAGCTTAATATAGAAGTTCGGAGTAGATTGTTAAGATTTCAAGTGTGAGTGAGAATTTCACATTATAAAAAGATAAAATTAGTAAAGGGCATATAAGTGAAAAAGACTTATAAACTTAATGTCTTAAGGGTTTGAATTAAAGTGTAATGTCAAGTTCTATGAGTATTCTTTCACTAGACTTATGATGTTGATCTCTTGTACAAGTGGGTTCTTAGTATCCAAATCTGTTCTTTGAGTGTGGGTTATTTAAAAAAGTGTAGATTAGAATCTCTAATCTATGTGACATTGAAACTAGTCAATGCAACATCAAAAATATTTTATTAGAGATATCTCAAATACATATCGCTAAATGTGACAAGGAAATACTAATGGTCGCAATTGTAACTTATATCCAAACTATTTGAAAAAAGAGAAACAATAAAAGGTTTAAAGGGAGCTATAATAGCCTACCTTTCTTATAGAACTCTCCATGGCAGTTATTAGGGAAATAACTAATTATAAATTAGTTGGGACAACATAGTAGCAGAGGATTAGTTCTCTCTTGAAGAATATAGTCCTCAGGGGGCTCTCGCTAATTGGGCTTTTGTAAACCAAATAGTACTTCCTAAGTATAAATGTTCCCTAAGCAACTCAAGCATTTCAAATAGTTATCAAAATTATCAACTCAAGACATAAGGGAAAAGACAATTAGAAAGAACATGACTCATCTTTGAGAGCTCTTGAGGTTACCTCTCCAGGTCAACTGCTTGACTAGACGGGTTAATAAAGGAAGGTCCTCGGTTGTACACTCAAGACTTCTAATATCCAAAATGAAGCCTGTTACTGTTGAAGATCGAGGGAAAAAACAAATAGAATCAAACCTCCTACTTAAGATGTAAATCCTTTCGAGCTAGAGACGGATCGAATAGAAGCCACATCGCCATTACTGCATTGCAGCCTCTGGAGCTCCTCGTCTCAATTGAGTAATCGTTTGAAGAATTGAGAATGGATAGGAGTTTTTTTACCCTAATTATTGATACATTGTCACTCAATATCCTCCCATCCTTGGTTCCTACGTTGTCGTTTTATTTATTGACTATGTAGTGTACAACGTTGTCGTGTGATCTCACGAGGGAGAGTTTCCTCTCCTTCACTATATACATCATCTATTTAATAAAAATTTTCAAATTCAAAAAAAAAACAACTACTACAATAAATCTCCAACAAAAGTCCTACTAAAATGTGAAATTTATAGATATTTAGTAATCCACAACTTTACGTCTTTACCCTTATTTGATAAAAAAGTCGTTTTCAAAGTTTACATGTTCATTAATTTTTAAAGTTTATTTACAATCAAAATTCAAAAGTGCTTTTGTTAACGCCATCAGCAAAATATTAACAAAATTAATATTTTAAACTATTTTAAAAATTAATCCCTTAATTAATAATTTTTAAAATTAAATTAAAAACATTCTCACCATTTAGAATATGTTTCCCTAACGCTGCGAATGGTTGCTGTCTCCGGTAGCTGGAGACAAAACGGAACAGAAATTTAGAGACAGAACGAAACAAAAATTGAAGACAGTGAGATGTTTGATTATGGTAGACAGAACAGAGAAAACTGTTTCTGTCTCGAGGACAGAATGTGTTTAATTACAGGAGACATAACGAAAAATAGTGCAAATGACGAATATGTCTCTAGTCCTTAATATGATTATAAATATGTAATTCATTGATACTTTTATTACGAATGGTTTGTATTAGTTAAAAAATTAACAAATAATAATAATAATAACAATTTCAAATTAATCACGAATAACAATAATAATAATTGTTATTATTATTTTAATAACAACAAAACTAATTGCATTAATAAATAAGTTCAAAAATGTATAATAAAAATAAATTTGAATAATAATAAATACAAATTATTATGTAATAATAATAATTAGACATAATGATAATAATAAACACCAAATGATGCTTAATAACAATAATAATAATACATCTACTACTACTACCACTAACAATAATAATAACAGTAAGGAATTTATAATAATCATTAAAAACAATTTCAAATTGATAATAACAAAAAAAACAAAATGTATGATAACAATAATAATAATATTAATAGTAACAATAATTAATACAAAATTATTGTTAACAATAATCATAATCATAATAATAATAATAAATACAAATTTTATAACACATTTAACAATAACAATAATTAATACAAAATTATTGTTAATAATAATCATAATAATAATAGTTTTTGGCCCATAATAACAATAATTAATACAAAATTATTGTTAATAATTTTTGACCCATAATTTTTGTCTTTTCCTTCTTTCAAGCCATTAACAACCCCTTCAACCACGCATTTTCTATTTCTTGCACTTGCATACCGATGTTCTCAACCTTTTTCACAAAATCTTCACTGTCCCTGTCACGTTCAAAAGACCCAGAAGCCAAATCCTCCAAAATCATCTCTTCTGTAGGCACAGAACCAAGCAATTCTTGATTCTGTTCAAAACCTAATTCGATCTTCGGGTATGTTTGGATGTGGGTGGAGGGATGGAAGGGAGTGGAATGGAATGGTCCAAATGACTCAGGCCATTGTTTGAGAGTCTATTTTGAAACAGGATGGAATGGCAATTAATGGCTTTGTAAGCCATCCTTTGCCATCCAAAATCCAATATTTTGTGACCTCCCAAATTGGGAGGTCGGGGATGGAATGACATGGCTTGTCTTCAAAACCCTAATTTGTTGACAAAAATAACCTCAAAGAATTAATAAATTACAACCTCAGTCCAGCAAATACCTACGCGGCTACATGTTACTATGTCCATTGTGTTTCTCCTTCAACTGGCTTCTTCCATTGACGAACGTTTTCCTCCACAGCACTAGGGTCATCTGTCTTTGTTTCATCAGGTAAGCATCGACTATTCTTCTGTGTTCATCTTCTTAACACTTTTTGTATGTGAAGAAATCAGAAATTTTTATTGATGTTGGTGTCGTCTTCTTTGTTTATTGATAGACATGTGCTTATTATGTGTTATGTGTTTCATGACAACCATGCATATTTTATTACAAGGGTAATTTTGGAAAAAAAATATATTACAAGTCATTCCGTTCCATTTATTTTTAGTATCACTTCCAAACAATGGTCAAAGGAGTCCCTCTCTTATTTTATTTAAACTTCCAAACAA
>JANZLC010000007.1:24081227-24094519 GCA_026413385.1 Erythroxylum gracilipes | reverse complement strand
GGGGTTCAGATCTTCCACCTCCTCCCATGTACACCTTAGAGGATCGCTCAGATTTGTCTCCTGATTCCGGAATTCCAAATTACCCTCTTTCCCCAGAAGCCAAATCAGATTCAAGGACTCCACTTCAGAGTTCTGGGAGGGAATTTGTGACTCCAGCTAAAAGCAAAGGAGAGGCTAGCACATCCTTTGCTTTTCGCTTATGTTGTTTTACTTATACTGTTTAACCCTTCTTGTTTCATCTTTTGGTTGAATGGCTCTGATTTTAACATTTCTCAAAATGAGAGTAAAGTTTCTATCTTGATTTCTTAGGTTGACATAGAGATGTTACATATTTTCTTTAGGAAGGAAACATCCTAAAGCCCATCCAACCATAAGAACGCAAGCATGACAACAGAAGAAATCAGATTACCTTTATTTGCACAAATGCTATAACTGCGACTGTGCCCTTTCTTTTTTTTAATGCATCTTTCCCTTACTCTGATGCTTTCTGTCTAACTTCTGAGATTTGATTTCTCATCTCATTAAGTTCTAAAATTATAGAAAAAGAATGAACCACTCTTAAAGATTAAACAATGCAATATTCAAGGTGTCTAATAATAATAATAATAACAAGAACAAGAAGAAGAAGAAATTTAATAATAATAATAATAATAATAATAATAATAATAACAAACTTAATAGTAATAATAATAATAATAACAATAATAATAATAATAATAATGATAATAATAAGAATAATACTAATTAATAATAATAAGAATAATAAAGTTAATAATAATAAGAATAATAAAGTTAAGAATAATAAGAATAATAATAATAATGATGATGATGATGATGATGATAATAATAATAATAATAATAATAATAATAATAATAATAATAATAATAATAATATGATAATTAATTTTGTATAATAATAATAATAATATAATAAGTACAAAATTTATAATAAATAATAAGGATAATAATACAATTAAGAATAAAACATTTGTTTGTGTGAGAGGAGGGGTATTTCTGGAAGTTGCTTATGTATTTTGTCTCGGTGACGGGGATAAAAGTTTTTGTCTTTCCTTTTTTAGAAGAACAAAAATTTTTGTCCCTATTATCCAGAGACGGTGGATGAAAAATTGAAGACAGCAACTAAACGTTATCAAAAACAAGATTTTTATGTCTCGTTTTCTGTCCCTACTAACAAGGACAGAAACCAAACATTACATAAAAGCAACCTATATCCGTCTCTTTACGTGTTAACGAAGCAAACTTTCTCATCCATAGCCAGATATGCAGGGCTTGCCTGTGAAATCCTGGTGTAAAAAGCCACAGCTTAACACCCTAAGGTGGCTCCCAACTTGGACCTGGAGGCCTCTATGGGCTAAGACCAACCTCCACTTGCCATCTGCTAAGCTCGTGATTGTTTCAAGGCCTGGTGAGCTCTGATGTAGCCGAGCTTCCTAGTAACATGATTTAGTCGATGGATATCCTTTCTTTGTTTTCTAAGGCTATATTTGATTAACTAGTCATTAATAAAATAGAATAAAATATAATATTATTCTATTATTTGAAAGAAGAGTTTATAATAAAATATAATATAATAGAATAAAAAAAAAAGAGTTTCACATTACATCCTATTACATTCTAAACAGTAAAAATAAATTAACTCTTACAAAAAAAAAGAGTTACCACTGATTTAAGAAGTTTAGAATATAATATAAATTGATAAATAATATTTTATTATATTACATTATAAACTCTTTTTTTAAAGAACATTTCATTATATTATATTATAAATTCTTTTATTCTTCTCAAACAAAAATTTTCTAATATTACATTCATTTACATTTTATTTTATTATAAATCATTCTATTCAATTCGATTTCATTAAAAATCTTACGTCTGACCAAATATAGCGTAAAGTTGAAACATGATTTTGACTGGGATCAATTCCGACTTAGAGATTGGATGAGATGGGTTGAACCGAATTTCAAAACAAATAAGGACTAATTTAATTTAACCTAACATCATTGTATTTGTATTTAGTTTTTGAACTTACAAACAAACTTATCATTTAAAAGTAGTATCAAATAAAATATTATCATCGTAACTTGCTAGATGACTTTTTTAATAAAAACTTCATTCCAAATTAAATGGAAAATTCATAGAAATTTACAAATCCCACTACAAAATAGGACAACATGTCTTCATCAACATTGTTGTTCAACTAGAAGACGGAAACTTAACTGTCGAGAATGGTAGGTTTTTTAATTATATAAAAAATTAATTATAAAAAATCTCAATCTTTATCCAATTTTGTAATACTAAACTGAATTTTAAAAAGTGGTACTAAAATATTCCAAATTTTAATTTTTAGCAAAAATATCCCGACATTAAATTCTCTGTTAATGTAGATGACATGGCGAATTACGTAGGTATTATTATTTTTGTCAAATGGCTTCAATATAATGTATTTGTGTCACATACATTGATTATAATCAATGACGGAGTAAGGAATTTAAGATAGAAGGACTCAAATAAAATATAAAATTCACAAAGAATTTCATATCAAAACTAAATAAAAGAATAAAGTTTTATTAAGAATATAAAATAGTTAAAATTACACTGATCCTCGCTTACTTTTCATATATTGAAATTTTTTCATAGCAAGATTATTGTCAATATTTGCAAATACATCTCTTTCAATGTAACACATTAAACAATCATTCAATATAGGTCATCTCCTTTTTTATTATGAGATGAACTCTTGATAATTTTCATTGTGGGGAAAGTTTTTTTCACTGTGGCTGTAGCAACTAGTAAAAGTAACGACAATTTGACTAACAAACAAACTAAAAGGAATACATGATGCTTTCTTGTAGTCACCATTCTCTTAACAAGGTCTCCAATTCTACTCAATTCAGAGAAATTTTTATCCATACGCACTAACGGAGTTATTTGGAGCCCAATGATATACTATTATTACTGGTTTGTTCTTGAAATTTGTTCAAAACCTTGTGGGGTTAATGTCTAATCACCTCCATGTGAAAGAAAAATTTTAGAACACTCCCCTTCATACAATCTTTCACAAATCACATTGACAGTGGTACTAATTAAAAATAAAAATATTAATTTTTTAAAATATTAGGAAGCCTAGTACACCACTGGCTCCAAATAACTCCGTTAGTGATTATAATATTGTACCATATCAATTGGATCAACAAATAGTCAATATAAAACAAGAAAATTTCATATGACTTTTAGTACCGATTAGTACCAGACTCTTTCGGTTGATACCGCTAATCATAAAACCTATCATTCGATTTATACAAAGTGAGTATAAATTGTATAACATAATATATCGAAGGAAAATTTTATAATTTTATTAAATTTAGAAATTATTTTATAATTTTAAAATTATTCAAACTAATATTCAGTATTGACTAGTACTAGACGTACTAAACCATAATCAAATATGGTATCAAATCTAATACGATAATTTTAACATTAGCCACATAAGAATTATACTATGTAATAAATAAAAAAATCAAGCACCTATATTTGTGTCGTATATAAAAGAGTGTATAACTATTTTAGGGTTTTTAATATTGTTAATTGATTGAATAATAAAGTTCATACCTGATATAAATATAATATGCTACATGACCAAAAAAATACTAATTTAACATGGTCCGTCACGTTATTTATGTTAGTGAAAAATTTAACGTCACGCTATTTTTACTAAAATTAAATGTTGAAGTATTTTAAAATTTTGAGTTAATATTGTAAAATATAGTAAATTTTGTTTTTTTTTAATTAATCCTCGTATAAGATATAGAGATAGGTAAAGTAGCAGGGGCCAAGACCAATGCCCCGAGTCAAAAACAAAGGACTAAGAGGTTGGAAGAGGTTTAACTTCCATCAACCAGCGAACATTTCGCGCACAACTACCCCACCAAACATTAACTCATTAGTTACATATCAATAAATAAATAAATAAATATATTTATTTATTTACACGATATTTTTTATTTATTGACGGATTTATTGTAGTTGACACCTACCAAAGAATAGTTGGTCTGAAAAACAGGCTTGCTTTCCGGTTCAGAGGGTTTGAAATGACCCGAATCCAAAACTTGGCAAGCCAAACAAAACGGTTTACTATTTAATTAATTTAACGAATTATGTAATTATTATTCAAATAAATTTATTGTGTGTAGGTTAACAAGAATAATTTAAACAAAATAAATCAATAACTATTTATTTTTTAAAAATCTCGGACTGAAAATTAAACCGGTAAGACAAGAAATCAAGGTTTAAAATATTAAACCGTTATAAAATTAACTAAAGATTAAATAAAATTAAATAATTTAAAATATAATCTAAAGATATTGTCCTTAATTATCAATAAATTTGAAATTTAATTAAAAAAGAGATTGTTAAATGAAATTAATTGATTTATTTTAGTTTATAAAAAATGATTAATTTACAAAAAATTGATGATAAATTTTTAACAATAAAATTTATTAAAATAAATCGATTCAAAAAGTTAAAATTAAACTAAGAATTAAAATATTCAAAAAATTTAAGATTAAACTGGTAGAACTTATCGAACTTTTTGATCATTGATAAGAAAATAAATGGTACAAAGCAGCTAAACAAGGCACGCAACACTAGAGTTAGGTCATCTAAAATCAATCAACTTTGCATATATAATAAATATGCATGATATGTCCACCATCTCCCTCTAGTCTTCAACACCACGACGATGGCTAAGCTGGTTTTGACTTGCTTCCTTCTTGCCTTGTCCTTGGCATTAACATGCAATGCAACAAATTACTTGGTCGGAGATACCTCCGGTTGGGACTTAAGTACCGATCTCGACTCGTGGACACAGGACAAGAAGTTTGCAGTCGGCGACGTTTTATGTTAGTATAGCTCTTTCGTCTATTTTTGAGGTTATAGTTCCTACTTCGTACCGTTACTGTAATTTAGCGTCGTTATGCTTTTGTGTGCATGGTGCAGCGTTCCAGTACTCTTCGTACCACAGCGTGGACGAGATAACAAAGGATGGTTACCAGAGTTGCAACATGAGCAAAGTAGTGAGAACATTCTCAACTGGGAACACGAGCGTCCCTTTGACGTCGCCAGGTACGAGGTATTTTGTGTGCGGGAACAAGTTGCACTGTCTAGGAGGAATGAAGATGCAAGTGAACGTAGAAGGCAATCAACCGGCGAATTCGCCGGTCGCCGCACCTCAGGCACAGCCGCAGCCAGGTGGCAGTGGCACACAACCTTCTTTTAAGAACAATAATCCGATTCTGAATTCTGCAGGATTTTCGTTAGATGGAAGAAGAGATTCTCTGGGAATGGCTTTCACTGGATTAATGGCTTTTTTGTTGTGGGTGTTCCAAATTTAAATTGTAATATTGTAGTAAATGAATTTTTATTTTTATTTTTATTTTTCCGATGAAAACAATGTTGTGAAAATTTTACCATATCATCACACTTTTCATCATTTTTAAATATTTTAAAATTTTATTTTAATTAGTTTAGTTTCTTTTTATTTTCTTATTTAAAACCAAATCAAATCCTTCCGTCACATATTTCATAACAAAAAGCTATCACTAGCTATAATTTTAAATCTAATTATTTAGTATTGTGTTACAGCACGCTATCACAATTTTAATGCCGTTGTCAAGGATTGAACTCGCGGGTAATAGGAAGTTAAACACAAAAAAATTTAAGATTGAAAAAATTCAATTGATATTAAACTGTTATAAAATTAGTTAAAGATTTAATAATTAAAGAGTTTAAAATATGATTTAAAGATATTTTTATCAATAAAGTTTTTGAAATTTAATTGAAAAAAGAGATTATTTAAAAAGAAATAATTTATAACAACATATTAATTTATAAAAATTAAATGATAAATTAATAAATTTATCGATATTTAACAACAAAAATTATTAAAATAAATCGAATAGAAAATATGACTAGTTCAAAATTTTAAAATAGAAACGATTGAAATTTAACTATTATTTTAAATATAATTTAAATAAAAATAATTTTATTTAAAAATAAAAATGATATGTAATTTTGATAATAATATTTTTGATAAAATTAATATATTCATAATATTATTAAATAGTATCTTGATAATATTATAATTATATTTCACTCATTCTTATATTTAATTGGACGTAAAATTTTTAATGAAACGGAACGGAATAACATGAAATGGAATGATTTTTAATGGAATGAAATATAAATGAATGTAGTATTAAAAATAATTATTTGAGAGAGATGAAGAGGTTCATAATGTAATATAGTAAAACGTTGTTTAGATGAAAGACTTATAATATAATATAGTGTAAAGTTGTTTATCTTTATAATGTAATATGATGTAAAGTTGTTTGTTATTTTGCATCCCATCCTAAACTTTCGGAAGTTTTTCATGTAATATAATATATCGGAAATTTTTATTTTTACTGTTTAGGATAGAATGTGATATAATATGTATTCCATTGTATTTCATCATAAATCTGTTCCAAATGATAAAATAATATTACTTTTGATTTCGTCATCCAAATAAACGTAGCCTTATCTTTTATCCCTGGCATTTGATAATAATATTTTGATTAACTTAGACCATTGATTCAATGGGGATGGCTCCTCTGTCTCCTACCTTGTCCTTTACCCTATTTTATTAAATCTTAATTATTTATTTATGTAGGTCTTATATAAATAAATGCCTGAAATTTAATAGTAAAAGTAAGAAACAGAAAATCCTAGCATCATTCAATGAGATGGGATTACTTCTCACACAAATAAATAGTAGAAATTCAATAGGACATAATAGGGTAGAGGGTAAGAACCCGCACAGGTAGCCCAGTTGGTTTCTTAGGAGGGTAACTGAGTCCAAAGTTTCTGGTTCGAATCTCGATAGCGGCAGTGTGGGGGTTCCTCCAGTGAGGAGTTTCCTTGTGCGTACTGAGTACAAGACCGCCTTTATAAGAGACTGGTTGAGATTAAACTACGTTTCAATCCCCCAACACTAATCGAGTCTGTGACTAGGGCCCTTAAGGTTGAGGATTCAACCTTACGAGTCCAACGGTAGAGGGTAAGAAACAGAGGATATGATTCATTGGGATGGGATTAACTTCCGTAGACTATTTGCTATTAACACGTCACACGCGCACTCCAAAATAGAAAAACAAACGGCATTTGCCTTGCCCGCCACGTCTCCTCTGCTGCTCTGTTGCTACTCACCTCTTCGTTTCTCTCAAAGCCCCTCATTTCTCTCTCTAAAAACCCGTTTCTCTACGTCAAAGGCCTGTCTCCTATTACAAGCCTCCCATGAACATCCTCAGCAAACTCAGATTCGGAGCCAGGTCACCGGACCCGACCACTCCTCAGGAACCAGACGACGACGTTCCGAGGCCTGGTCAGCAGTTTGCGCAGTTCGGAGCTGGATGTTTCTGGGGCGTTGAATTGGCGTTTCAGAGAGTGCCGGGAGTCAGCAAGACGGAGGTTGGGTATACGCAGGGTACGCTGCACAATCCCACGTACGAGGACGTCTGCACTGGGACTAGTAAACACAGCGAGGTGGTGAGAGTTCAATATGATCCTAAAGAGTGTAGCTTTGAGACGCTGCTTGATGTTTTCTGGGCCAGACATGATCCTACTACCTTGAATCGCCAGGTGGGTGTTTTTCTGAAACTGATTTTGGTCTTTGTCTGATTCTATTGGAATTCTGCTTTGATTTGATAGTGTTGAAAATTTATTGTTCTGGGATTTAGCTAATTTTGTTCGAGCTTTATTGGATTATTGGCTATTGCTTAAATTTTGACGGATTGTGAATTGGAGCGTTTTGGGTGAGCACTTGGTATAGTCATTAGATTGATAAGTTCTCTTTCTGTCGTGATTTGATATAAAGGGATGTTTTCCTTTCTATTATCAAAGGATCCAAGTTGCTTACTCATAGTGAATGGATCATGAACTGTGAAATGATTTAGATAAAATATTATATTTAGGACAGGAATCTATAGTTGGGTACCTTGAGTCCTGCTTAATTCTTCTGCACTGAAGAGAGTGGTCGATTCCACCAGCGTTCTGGTGGCTTTTTAGTGGAAAATTCTTGCAGTTGTGGTTGAGTAGAATGCATGTCAGAGACCCTCCTCAGGTTTTTCAATCACAGTTAGTTGCAAACTGCTCGGAAATTGGTACTGTTACTGCAATCGTAAGCTTGATGGATACTGAGCCATAAAGAGGTGGCTCTCTTTGTTTCTTCAGTTTTATAATTGCTTGTGATTAGTGTTTACATGGTTTGTTTGCTTTACCTGGACCCTTTTTAAGGGTATGCTTACTTGAAGACTGAAATTCGAAGGTGGTGAAAGCTCAAAATAAGAGCTACTGCTATGAGATTAAAGTCGTTAAACTCAAAGACGAGGATCATCGAAGACGGCAGATCAGTTAGATAAACATGAAGCTGTGCTATGCAATCACCAGTCATGTCATTGTTTCCCTTCGTTACAACTGCAAGAATTGTCGTATACGATGTCTAAGTGATGCCAATAGGAGTATGTAGGTGTTTGAATGGAAATGGCAATTCATTTAAACTCCTACTTCTGTTAAATTTTCTCAATTTTAATTCTCATCGCAATTGAGCGGCATCCCAAAATTGAAACTACAAATCTGACAATGTGAAGGGATTTGTCGCCTGTACAAAAGTTGTGAGCAGACTATTATTGGTCAATGACTAGTGTAGCTTGGACTAACAAGTAGAGCTGTTTTACTAAATAGAAAAACATGCTTGTCCAAGATGCATATCTGAAAGGAATAAGCTTGGCATGCCATGAATTTGTAATCTGATAGGACTTACTGGTTATGGTAGCAGAACAATCTTTTTGTGAGGTGAAACTTGCTTGTTTATCTTTGCAAATTGAACGGTTGGGCCGTAGGATCATGTTACTTGGTGGCAAAAGTTTTATGTACTTAGGACATTTCCTGGTCAGTTTGATTTACAATCGTTCTTATGGAACATGACAGGGAAATGATGTGGGAACGCAGTATCGATCTGGAATATACTGTTACACACCTGAGCAGGAGAAGGCAGCAAGAGAATCTTTGGAACGGTACCAGAAGCTATTGGATAGGAATATAGTTACTGAGATATTGCCTGCTAAGAAGTTTTATCCAGCAGAAGAATACCACCAGCAATACCTTGAGAAAGGGGGGCGTTTCGGATTTACGCAATCTGCTGCTAAAGGCTGCAATGATCCCATCCGATGCTACGGTTAAGTCTAGCGCTCATAACATGATCACCATCAACTCAAGTTTAAGAGGTTTTTGTTCTGAGATTTTATGTTTGATATGTCTGGCTCTTATGTGCTTAAACTGCAGTGGAAATGCCTTGTATACCTAGTTTAGAGGAAATGGATCTGGAATCTACAATTGTAGAATAACATGCAGGAACAAATCTCTATATGTCCGTCAACTAAGTTAAGGAGAAACTCGAAACATAGGAAATCTGATTGGCAGAATCATGTGTATATGGTTTGTACATGTATGAATGTCTTTTTTCCTAACGACTTGCATGTAGTGCATAAGTAGAATTTTAGTTGCACATCTCGAATTGAACGCTAAAGGGAAGAAAGGAAGAAATGTGAAAAATACTTTATTTTGATTTCATGATTTTAAACCAGCTTTCCGAGTGCTATTCTACTGACACCTTCAGTGCTATTCTACTGACACCTTCACGAGAGCAGACATAGTTAACATCTTTTTGTAGCTTTCTTAATATGTGAACCTCTGAATGAGCAGAATATCTGTACGTTCATAATTTGCTTAAGCAGTTACAAAATATTTTAACTTTCTATATATAGCATTCATATCGAGCTTTCTCATTACAGGTTCAATATAGATCTAGTCCATATTAATTTAGGTCTATTTTTTTAGCTGAACTTTAGCTCATTAATTCAGATATTTTAACGGGTTACTTTATTATCTTTATCCGGATCAAATTCGATTCACTTAATCGTAAATTTATCGAAATCGTTAAAATGTAATTAATTGTTATCCAACTCATAGGAAAATATCTAACATTGCATGCCTAATTGGTTCAACCTTCAAGCATATTCCAATGGACTGACAAAAGGTAACATTAAACCGATTAAAATTAGTATAGCGTTATTTATTTGCTTGCTCTAATCGAATAGGACTAGCTATAAGCCCTATTGATCTTGTGGAATCATGTGTTTGTTTTTCAATAAAAAATCGGTTTAGAGACCTTTTTTTTTCTTTTATTCAGCGTGCGATTTATGCTTAATTATATATATTTAAAAGTTTACCTTAGCACTAGAAAATAATAATCATCAACAACAATTTAGTAAAAATCTCACTTATATGCGAAGTCTCAAGAGGTTCAGTAGTATATAATCTTACTTTTAAATAGTAGAAAGACTGCTTTTGAATAATCCATATAAGAAAAGAATAAAAAAATATAATACAAAAATACAACATAAACAACAGCAATAATAAGGCTAAGTATGAAAAAGTTTACACTAAATCCTCAAGACGTAAATAATACATATTTAAAAGTTTAGGCTAAATACAAAAAGAAATGCTAAAAGACCTATAAAAATGATAAAGATTTCTTTACAAAAGATCATTTACTTATATCCTAATACGTCAAAGTTTTTTATTACGGGTTATGTTTTTGATAAATTCCATAATTGTCATAGCATTTGTAATTACCTCTCTTCAATTATTCTTAGGCTTTTTTTTTTCCTTATATTCTCTAAGTATAATCTTTTCTTATCTTCTCATTGGAGTGTCTGCATATCTTTTCTTAAAATGTCCAAATCACCTAAGTCTTATATTTTCTGATAAGGTTGTACATCTAATATAACATCTTTATTTCTATCATCATTAACTTATAATTATTTACCGATGGATTGACACTTTGTAGTCCATAAAATATGGCCGGTTTAATCTCTAAACGATACAAAATAGTAATCACTAGTTACGAAAAAAGAGTAAATTTCAAGTCGTGACATATAATTTCACTCGAAAGCATAATTCACGAGCCCAAAGTCAATCTGCAAGTTCCATGTTATGGCATAGAACACACTTAATAATTCCCACTACCAACGTTACTTATTTCTTAAAAAACCTATATATATATATATATATATATATGACATCATATTTATACTAATAATTATTATAATTATTTTAAATTATTAATTTAAGTCAAATTTGGTTAATTTTGATAGATTTTAAAAGTTGACCTAGATTACTATATTACTTATATTAGTTAATCTATGTCTATAATGTTTTTACTGTACTTATTTCATCATTATTTTTTTAAAATTGTAAAAAATATTTTTTAATATCTTAAATTATAAGGAATAATTTATAAATTTTTACCCTAAAATTTAAAACTTTGCTACAAGGAAGAACATAAGCATTTGAATATACTTAAGAGTACATTTCAAATGGCTATATAGGTTGCCTGAAAGAGTGTAGTTGAACATAGGTTGCCTGAAAGAGTGTAGTTGAACAGTTTTAACTTGTGAAATTAGATCAGTTCATAAAACGAAATGATTGGAGCACTTGCTTATGTTTTGGCATGAAATGTTCTTGTTGCTAAGTAAAACTAACTGGGCATGATTAACCTCTACAAGTAAGATATGACAGGACAATAATCAGGTCGGTGGTTGACCAACTTGAGTGCTAACCTAAACCACCTTAACAAAAAGCCTCTTGCGTCTTTAAACCTGTCGCATTTCATGTACCATGAGGTTGATTTGCCTCTTTTTTTTTTTTTTGTTAATAGAGACAAAAACTATTCACCCCTAGGGTGTAACTTACTATCTGACATAACATCTCTCCCGTCCCAAGCGGAGGAGATATCATAGTGTAATACGCCGTAATTATACTGCGAGCATGTTTTGCAATAAAGTCCGCACATTGATTTACTTCTCTTGGCACATAATGCATACTTGCTCTCTAGTCCTTGTCAAGAAGCTCCTTGATGTTTTGTAATACCTGCGTGTGTCCACCAGCATTTTCTCCATATATCACCATGTTAATGGCCATCTCACACGGATTCCAATACCATGTTTCTTGTTCCATGCCACTATGCAAAACACATTCCATGCTAAATTTCAAAAAGTTCAATTTTAGGTGTAAATTCCCTCCCCATATTAACGGCAAAGCCCTTAATCCAGACTCCATTGTGGTCCCTCAATAGTCCCCTAACCGTAGCTGCTCCGGTGATTGAGTTGACAACTCCATCTACGTTCTTCTTCAAGCAACCAAGCATGGGAGGTTGTCATTTCCTCTCCTTGTTCTATTGTAGGCATATTTGGTTAAACAAAATTTGCTCACGAACTATGTTAATCTCATGAACTCTGGTTCGGATGTCTTTAACCTTTATTGCTGAAATATGATCTTGAATCTAAAAGAGCTGCTTGTTTCTCCAGTTCCATAATTGTCAGATTGCAACTCCAAAACAGATTTCCCATCCCCCATTCTTCCAGATACCCCATTTGTTTTCCAGATTGTGCTGTGACATTCATTAAGGTGTAGTGAGAAAAAATCAGGCCAAAATTGCCTTTGCAACAACTGATTCCATATCAGTTTTGCCCATCGGCAATCCCTTAATACATGAATCAGCGTCTCCTTATCTTCCTCACACCATTTGCATCGAGTATCTTGTATTACAGTCCTCCTAGCTAGTTCCCATCTTGTAGGGAGATGATCCTTGGCTGCTAGCTACAAAAATAATTTGATCGTTTCTGGCCGCTTCTACCTCCATATGTTCTTCCACTCAATTATCCGTCCATGCACTTCCTCCTCCATTAAAATTTCATAGGTTGATTTAATTGAAAACATGCCATTAGCTAAGTGTTTCCAAAAGACTTCATCTACATTATTTTCTAACAGTGGATGCGACCCTAAATTGAGGTTCAGGAGGACAGCAGTCGGAAGTCGCAAAGAGAACATGCTCCAATTCCAGCTTCCATCCAAATGTACAAATGCACTTACCGATTCGGACAACATGCCCTCTGAAATAGCACCCGTCACGGAGTACAGATTCTCTGTCTAAGTTAACCCTGTCTTATTCTGTCCGATTTCTAAACGACGCCGTTTTCATAGAAAATTTGACAGAGGTTATTAAAGTTGGACAGACGCCTGTGGGACCCACCCACAGGCGCCGTTTTCCAGCCATCTGTGAAGCCACCGCGAGGAATTTAATCAGCCAACTTCTTCCTTTGCTCTTTATTATCAAC
>JANZLC010000007.1:24056053-24078266 GCA_026413385.1 Erythroxylum gracilipes | reverse complement strand
TTAAATTTAAAATATATAAATATTCAAATAAATTTTGATTTAATAATTAAATTATATTTCAAATAAATATTAATTTATAAATAAAGTTTTAAATTATCAATTTTATTAAAATAAGATAATTTTATTAATAATTTGTTAATAAATATTATATAAGAGATTAAATAAATTCATTTAATTAAAAATAATTTATCTTTATTTTTTATCTAAAATGTAATTATTATTACTGATAAACATACAACTACATTAACATTAACAACCAAACATGTTTTTATTTTTATTTGAAAGAAAAACAAAAAAAATTGAAAACGGAAACTGAAAACTGCAACAGAAGCAGAACCAAAAAACTAAGTAATTTGTGTGATAATTAAATGATATTGTAAGAATATAATTGATAATTTCTAAAATATGACCGAGTTGAAGTAGCTTCAAGTTGACATTATACTGAATTACCCAATTCAAAACTCATAATTTTTACGTAAAATGCAATGTTTTAAAAATAAGATCAGAAGTTAAACCGATAAGATAAAATATTTAAGATTTAAAAACTTTAACCAGACAATAATAAAAAAAGGTAATGATTAAAAAAAAGAGAATTTGAAATATGATTGAAATAGATTTTTAAATGAAAATTAATTTATATATAAGAATTTACTAATTTACTAAAATTAACAGATTAATTAATTAATTAATTAATTTTTAACAATAAAAATTATTAAATTAAATCAGACTAAAAAAATTAAAAATTTGAATAATTCAAAATCTTCGTATTAAATAGACTGAATCGATTGAATTTTTTAATTAACCCCGAGCAAGACAGGACTGCCATCTCTAGTAAAGGACTATGAAGGGTCACTAGAATTGAAATTCACTCTAGCAATCACTCAAATCTTTGGTTCCTTGCACTTGCATTAGACTTGCTTATGTCATCCATAGTTCCTAATCACAGAAACCACAAGCTTTTCTTCTAAAAGAAGTATGAGTAATTATCACTCCAACTTAGAGAAAAAAGTATGCAAATCCAACACTCACTGGAGTCTTCTCCGTCGTCATTCGTAATTATTGGCCTTGATCAGGTTTTCCGATAACTAAGTTTCTTGTTTGCCTAATTTTAGATCATTGTTCTCTTACTTATCTTTGAGCAAAGCATATTTTATTTTAATAATTACGCTAAATTTTAATTTTAATTTTAATATTTAATAACACTTTATGATAACAACTTCGATTATATTCTCAATAATATTATCTTAGAAGCAATTGCTCCCTTTTTACTCCTGAATTTCAATCTAACCACTTCTTCGTCAAGGAACTTTCTTTTCTTACCACACCCCACCTAACATGAAAATTTAATTTTTTAAAATATGAAAAATTCAAAATAGTGGAAGGGAAATTAAAAAAGGGGGAAAAGGAAAAGAACTTGAAACTACCTATATATCCCTTTCATTAACATAAGAAATAAAAATTCAAGGTCTCATGTAAGGGATGAGATTTGTCTCTATGTGTCAATCATGTGACAGAGCATCTGGTCCACGCATTTCTAGCACAGAGTATTTGGTACAGACGATTTCATCTGCTTATGTAATTAATTGTTAAGTCCAATTGATTAAAAGTCTTACATAATTACTTGTTTGAAAAATATCTATTATAATTAATGTTTTAAAAATCCGACCGAAAGTTAAATCGGTAAGATAAGAGATTTAAGGTTTAAAAAATTTAACTGATGATAGACCATCATAAAACTGACTAAATATTGAATAAAACTAAAGAATTTTAAATATTATTGAAAGAGATTGTCCTTGCTCATTTGAAAATTTGAAGTTTAATTTAAAAAGATTGTTAAAAGAAAATTAATTAATATATTTTAGTTTATTAGATCTTATTAATTAATAAACATTGACCTATTGATTAATAAATTGATTGATTTTTAACGATAAAAGTTATTAAAATAAATTGAACCGAAAAATTAAAAATTGAATAATTCAAGACTTTTACAATTGAACCGTTAATCATAATTTTGCATACCACAAAAAGGTTGCAGAGGATTTTATGGAGATCAAATCCCTTGTGCTCAATTCCCAGTGTGACCCTGTGCCCATTGAATCCCATCCGTCTGTGCCCATTGACGGATGGACGGATGGACGGATGGGATTCAATGGGCACAGGGTGGCACTGGGAATCGGACATAGCCACCCCATGTCCGATTTTACGAGTCCGAAACTTAAATTTAGATAAAAATATAAAGATAAACTGATATTATTTTGAGTTGACTAATTTGAAGCAGCAAAAATGCTTGAATAAGAAAATTAGAAAGGCATGGCTATCACGTAATTAAAGAGGAAAAAAATGATAAAAAGAATAGTTTTTCTTTGATTAACGACCAAAATTTTCCTTTCTGAATAGGGACACTCGTTTTCAGGTATAAAAGACAATAACTCAACAAGGAAAGCAAGTGCTCCCTCACACGCCATATAAAACAGAGGAAGTACAGGCTGTGGTGTCTCTTATAAGCCACAACTAAACCCCAAAGAAACACAACTGAAAACCGAGGCAACAATGGCGGATTTAGAGACTTCGACGGTGATGCCCAGAGTCATAACATTCCTATCCGCACTCCTCCAGCGAGTGGCAGATTCAAACGACTTCAGTTCTCAGTTCATCCCACACAAAGTGTCAGTCTTTCATGGCCTGGCAAGGCCTTCCATATCCATCCAGGACTATCTTGAAAGAATCTACCAATACGCCAATTGC
This sequence comes from Erythroxylum gracilipes, assembly GCA_026413385.1. Classification (NCBI taxonomy): domain Eukaryota; kingdom Viridiplantae; phylum Streptophyta; class Magnoliopsida; order Malpighiales; family Erythroxylaceae; genus Erythroxylum; species Erythroxylum gracilipes. The sequence continues at coordinate 24,075,521 of JANZLC010000007.1, read as the reverse complement.
AGTCCCTCTTGTTACGTGGTTGCTTATGTCTACCTTGATCGATTTGTGCAGAAACAACCCTCTTTTCTTATCAGTTCTTTGAACGTGCACAGACTGATTATCACCAGTGTCTTGATCTCTGCTAAGTTCATGGATGACATGTAAGTTTTGCCTTCTTGAAACCTCCTCCTCTTAAATCTTTCAGTTCTTGTTCTTACACGGTTTAGTTCTTATGATTATGTGGGTCTTTGTGGTTCTTAATTTTACCTCTATACATGACAATTGCATTAAAAGCTCCTGGCATTTAGTTTCTTTGTTGCTCAGCCCTGAAGTTTCTTCATCCTTACTCTGTTCTTTCTGGTAAACTGTTACGTGGTAAAAAGATTTTGTCTTCAATGCAGAATTTGGTTCCTGCGACTTTTCTCATTATTGATTTCGTTTTTATCTAATTTTGAACTTTCCCCTATTTTTAATATTAATAAATATAATTTTTTTGTTTTAAAATGATTTTTTCTCTTGTCAATTACTATTAATCTCTTCTTTTAAATACACTTTCCACTATTTTTAATATTAATAAATTGAAAAAATTACATCACACTCCTCTTTTGATAATTAATAATGACCACCAAATAATAATTATATAATTATTTTTTAATAAATGAATCAAATTAGGTGGTCATTTTGTCATTAATTATTTAATAATAACAAAATGTTTATTTTATAATAATAATATTTTAAATATTTTTTAATATTAATTATCATATATATTCACTAAACTTTTTATTAATAAATTGTTAAAAATCGGTAATAATGTAAATTTTCGCCTTAGATAAGGGAATTTAACACAATTGTTATTGATGATACTCATACATGAGTGTTCTATATTGAAAAAAGAGGCGAAAGAAGACTAACATATAAGTCTAGTTGGCTACTTCATTTATTGCCGATTAGTTTTACAATGAAATCTTACTTGAACTTATGTGTGGTCTAATTTTCTTTCTCGTGTGAACCCATAGAGCCGTTACAAATTTTACAATTGTTGTTTAAAATCTAAAAATTTTAATTAAAATTAGTTGTTAAACCATCTAAATTAAGGTAGAGTAAAAAAAAAAAAAGGAGGGTCATGACTATTTCCTCGGTTTGAACCAATGAGCTCAGCAAAGTAAAAAAACACCCATGTGAAGATCTCCGTCCTTTGTTATAGACAACACCAACAAAGTTTGCGGAGGTTATTGTTCCTGTCCACGAAAGTGTATAGCAACTTGGAAGCACGTCATTATCATGTAGTGAATGACAGCTCGATCAAGGTCATGCATTCTTTAAGAACACATCGGCCTACTTATTTATTTATAAATTATATACAAATTGTACCAATGATGTTATCATGGTTGTGATTAATGTGCTCTGTTCTGGTCTTGTTTGATGTTTCAGAAGTTACAATAATGCATATTATGCCAAGATTGGAGGAATCAGCACAGCAGAAATGAACCTTCTTGAAGTGGATTTCTTATTCGGTTTAGGTTTCCAATTGAATGTGACACCAACTACCTTTCACACATACAACTTTTACCTCCACAAGGAGATGTTGATGCAAACAACTCCACTATCAGAGCCATCAATGCACATGGCAAGATCGCCAAAATTTCATTACTATCTAAATGAAGATGAGTCCACCCATCAGAAACAACTCACTGTTTGAGTTGAGACCAACTCGTAGGGTGTGTGTATACATGGAAAAGTTGGGTGTACTACTAATTTTGTGTAAAGCAGAAAACTTGTAGCTGAATATGGTCGAGGACTTCTTATCTGATAATACTTGCTTTGCTTAAAACAGAATCTGGAGCTGGTGCTGAGACTTTCAGTTGAACAACATGACATAGGTTCAAATCACTTAATTATAACATGACATAGGTTAAATTTATTAATATTTTCAAAATTGAATCGGAAGTTGAACTAGTAATATATAAGGTTTAAAATTTAAAAGATTCATTCGGTATTAAATTGTTACAAAATTGGTTGAAGATTGTATAAATTTAAAATTTTAAAAATGTAACTATTCATCAAAAATTAAAATTTAAATAAAAAAGAATATTAGATGAAAATTATTGATTTATTTTAGTTTATAAAAACTGGTTAATTTATAAAAATTAGCTAATTAATTAATAAATTGATTAGTTTTTAGCAATTAAAATTATTAAACTAAAGCAAATCGAAAAAATAAAAATCGATAGTTTAAAGTTTTCACTATTAAACTGATCGAATCGATTTAATTTTTAAAATATTAAATATTATGAGTTATGACTCGTATATTAAAAATAGTCAAAAACATAATTGACATAACTCAATTATAATTTAGCACGTTACTAATGCCATTTTGATAGCGTTAAAGTGTAATGTAATATTATAAATAATTTAGCACGTTACTAATGCCATTTTGATAGCGTTAAAGTGTAATGTAATATTATAAATAATAGTAGGGATTAATTTAGACTTTTTAAGAAATGTTAGGAAGCAATTCATAATTTTTTACTCCTCTTTAATTCACACATGGAAGAGTTGGGACAAAAAACAATACATGAATGTGAACAGAAATAATAAAAAAGTCCAATTCACTCAAAATTAATTATGGACATTTATGGAATGGTTTCAACCATTAGATCAATGGAAGCAACAATGTTCTCTCATAATTCAACAACATCGTCTATGGACAACGTTAGTTAGACGACAATCTACCTATTGCTTCTTCGTTCTCCATTGTCCATACAAAAAAACCCATACTAGTGTCCTTTATATAGAAAATCATTTCCAATTGTATCACACATTTTTATATTGGTCACGACATCGGAACAATGTGTTACAATCTATAAGAAATTTTCTCAAAGAGATTAATCCCTTTCCAGGTACACAAGTTATGTTTACGTTTATTAAACCATATTCCGGTGAATTTATTCTTGGTGCACTAGAAGTTGATATCCCTTATTCTAATGGTTCTCAATATAACATAAAAGAAATAATTTCGGACAATGCAAGACCTTCTCAAATTAATAATCCAATCTTCCATAATGCTCAAGACCTAAATGATGATATTTATAGTCCTAATAAAGATGAGTCAAATCATTTCCTTCATAAACTCCACACACGTGAACTCAGTCCCAATAAACGACAAAAGACCAATTAGGATGGTATTAGACAGTTCAAGTGATCTAGACTCTCTCGCTAATATTCAATCATGACACGAACCAATTAATGACAAATAATCAATGTTTCAAAACCTGGACTGATTATTGAACCAGAAAAGCAACTGATTCAAGGGTTAATGGTTCAACCGGAATTAAACCGTGATCGAACCGGTTACTAATAAATATATAAATTTTTATTTTATATATATTATATATAAGATAATTTTTAAACATACTATTTAATTATTTATCTAAGATAATTTTTAAACATATTATTTAATTAGTTTTCTAATTGTAAACTTAACTTAGACCTTCAAACTTCAAAATATACAATTTTTTTTAAGTTCACCAACACAACACAATTGTTACTAGTCATATTTCATAAAAAAGATAGAAAAAAGATCACTAGTCATAATATTCATTCCAATTAAAGTCATAAAAATTAAGACATTTTAAATGAACTAGTCAGTTTTTTCTTTCATGGTTAAAAGATTTTTACCAATCTGATCGTAAAATAAACGGGTCAATTAATTACAAAAAAATAAGGGTCAAATCAAACTGTTTCATATTTCAGGTCACTAATTCTTTAGTCCGATCAGTCAGTTTAGTCCAATTTTTAAAACACTGCAAATAATACCTTCGATACTTTAAATCTCAAAACATGGCACATCTTTTGAGAAGGATTATAGAATACACCTTTTGAGACCTCTATTTAATAATTTTTTAATGATAAATGGATCATAAATTACTATTTAAGATTCCATCGTATTGGCAACTTTAAACTTTTGTAAAATTATTATTATTTACTTTAGACTTTTGACAAAATAAGGTACTTTTGTCGGTAGCATTGTACCTTAAAGTCTCTTTCTTTTTTAAAGGTGTAATAAGTTTACATAGGTTTAATTCAAATTTAAGTTAAAAGGACCTAAAACATGGTCTAGCAAAATGAATTTAAAATTATATTTAATAATTAAACAATTTTCAATTTAAATTCGTTTATTCAATTTGAACTTGTTAAATCATAGGGTCCGTTTCTAATACGATCCATTATCATCTTTTAATGTGGATATTACTTGAATTATAATAAAATGAAAGTGAAAACATAAAAGGATGCAATTGAAAAAGACATTTAGCGGCTACCGCGGCTTTGACCTTTTTATTTGTAGACAAAGCGGATCATTTAGAATCCATCCGGACTTAAAACAATTAAAAAGGACATTTAACGGCTTAGCCCTTTTTATTTGTAGACAAAGCAGACTTAGAATCCATCCAACCTTGAATTAAAACGATTAAATATATAATAATGTGTAATTTGACTTGCTTCTGGCTTAAAACAATATAAGTATATAATGATTGGCTTAAAACAATATAAGTATATAATGATATGTAATTTAAGGCGGTGGTTCGTATGAGAGAATAATAATATGAATGAAAATAAATACAGTGAAGAATAGGAATTGATATTATCGTTATAATTATGATGGTTAGTTAAGAATAAGAAATGATTACTATTACTATTGATAACGGTTATTTTGTAAAAAATATTGATAAATAAAATTTAGTATATTTTAATTAATTATATTGTAATTAATTAATTACAATATATTAATTAATTAAAATATTATAATAATTAATTACAATATTTTAATTAATGAATGAATTGTATTTTAATTAATTATATTGTAACTAATTAATTAATTATTTTTAAATTAATTATAATTTATTTTATTAATTATTATTAATATTTAATTAATAATATTGTAATCAATTAATTAATTCCAATATTGTAACTAATGAATGAATTATATTTTAATTAATTATATTGTAATTAATTAATTAATAATTATATTTTAAATAATTAATTATATTTTAAATAATTAATTACATTATTTTAATTAATGAATGAATTATATTTCAATTAATTATATTTTATTTATTTATTTATTTTTAATATAATAAATAAAAATATTATTTTAATTAAAAAATAAAATTTATAAAATTATATTATATTGTAAATAATTATATTTTAATTACTTAATATTAAAAATATTTATTAAAAAAAGAGTCACTACTAAATAATAAGTTTCATTTCTTTACTAAATGTAGAATTTGAAAATTCTCCAAAAGTAGTATATTAAACTATTGCCCATATAATGATAATCAATAATCAACTAGTTACTTTTCATTCCTTATAACCCCTTCCTAAAATCATCAACCAAGCAGCTCCTGAATACTTTCAAATGATAGAATTGTTGTTATTTTCCAACCATGCCACTTAGGAACCTTGCCTAAAGTAGATCTTTCCGAGAACTCTAAGATAGACAAAGAAAAATGGTAGCTAAGACTTTAGGTATGCTAGACACAAGTCTTTTCTTCTCAATGAGCATCAAATCTCAAGACCTGCCTTTTAAGAATTTAAAATGACCAATCTTTTCCGTATGACTTATAACTCAAACAAGATTATATGTCCAATACTTTTTAATGCCCATAATCCTTATACAAAGATAAGTGCGGATTATACTTGTATCTTTGAAAATATAAGTAAATTGTTATTTGAAAATATGGTTTCAAATATCAAATATAAATTAAGTAATAATTAACAATATCGATCATGATTAGATTTATATAAAATAAATATTAATTTCATAGTTTATGTCTGATTGAAACATTACATAATAAAAAGTTTAAAATATATATTGTAAAGATGCATGAATAAGTTGAGTCAAAATCACTTTAATATTTTTACTATTTGGGTGATCTAGATATTATCTTAATATATAATTATAAATTGCTTAATTAAATAACAAAAATAAATTTTAATAAATTTTAATTTATCCAATTTTTAATTATGAAGTATAGTTATAATTATAATTGTTAATTAATATCCACATATTAGTAACTTGATGAGTCATAGTAGAGAGAAATTAATTTAAATAAAGTTGGACTTAATTATAATTTTTTAAAAATTCAAATATAAGATATAAATATTATTAAAATTAAATTATAATTATAATTAGAGTTAAAGTTAAATTTAAATTATAATTAGAAGTTTAATTTAAATTTGAAACAAATTGTACTATCTTTTTATAAATAGGAACATGACATAAGAGAGTTAACGTTTTTGTCCTTTTTTTTTCTCAAAATGTTTGAATTCTTCTTCTTGATATTGAATAGTTTGTGGTTGACAAGACATAAGAGAGTTATCATTTTTGTCTTTTCCTCTCAAAATGTTTGAATTCTTATTCTCAAAATGTTTGACCATAAATATTTTTTAAAATTCAACGGCAATAAAGAGCCAGTTGGTCGCTCCACCCGTTTAGACCTGAGGCAATACCGTTGGACAATCCGTATCACCGCACCTAATAACTCAGAGTTGGTTTTTAACGGATACATGATCACTAGTTAGGGTCCTACGTTACAGTTTCCTTGAGAACTGTATCACCAAGCGGCGGGACTTTTTGAAATTAGGGTCTCATGCTCTTAGATCTTCTTATTTTATGTCGGTTCTCTTTAAAGTGTATATTCCTTACCGAACCGCTTTGTCTTCTTCCTTCCATTTTTGCGTGCTTCGGAAGTATTTTCCTTCTCTCCTCTTTTTACCATTTTCCAGATTTCTGTGCAAGAAGTGAACGCCAGAATCCCAACGCAGAGAGGAAGTAAGAAATATCCGGTTACTATTTTCCAGATTTCTGTGCAAGAAGTGAACGCCAGAATCCAAACGCAGAGAGGAGGTAAGAAATGTCCGGTACCTACGGCTTATTTAATACGTGTTTTGTTGCGAGTTATACTACGCATGTATGCTCTCTCTCACAATTTTCCATTAGCTGTTTTGTTTAAGAGTTATCATGAATCATCGGAGCAACGGACAGAGTATCTACTAGTTAAGGGATAACATATTATAAAGTTTCAAATCTTTTGAGGTTTTTTTGTTGATCACTGCCTAAATTTTTAAAATTTTTAATTAAGCGATTAATTTTGATAATTTTGATAATTTGGTTCTTATTTAGTTTAAGTTTTTTTACTGTGTTCTTGAAAAAATTAATTGTTAACTAAATGTTATAAATATTTAAGACCGTTTAGTTTCACTTCTGTTTTTTAAAATTGTTTTTGATTTTTGTTTCTTATTTTTAATTTCTGTTTTTTTTAAAATAACAAAAACTTGTTAATATAAAAACTTAAAATAAAAATATATTTAGTTAAAATTTTTAATAAAACTGAAAACAATAATATATTATATTTTTAAATTAATTATTATTATTATTGTTAAAATTAAATATATGCTAATCAAATATTATTAACTTTTTATGAATAATAAATATTTTGTTAGTTAAATTAGAAAATAGTAAACATAAATAAAAATTTTGAATGTTTGAGTACTAAATAAAAAAACTCCAAAAAATATAACACTTTATACGAATTTTTAAAAATTAATTATTAAATTACAGTTTTAAAAAATGTATCACTAAATTAATAAAGTATTAAAAAGTTGAAACTTTTTAAATTTATTATCTCTATCCGAAGATGCGACCGACTTGGTCGCGGTCGGTGGGCCGTCGGCATTGTCATGAGCGAGAAGCTACTGCTCCACCGTGCCCCTGAAGTATAAAAAAGTCAAAATCTCCAGACTCCAGCTTAGGGGCTAAGTCGCTAAAATTAGGTTTTTCTCAATTCAAAAGTCATATTGTGCGGGAGTGGGCCATATGACATTGCGAAGTTTAATAAAATTAAAAATATTATTTAATATTCATAAATGTTTTTATTTAGTTTTGATTTATTTTTAAAAGATTATAAAAATCTTAATCTTTAAAAACTATATATGTGTTATGAATATTGTTTGAAAATTAATTAAATGTAATTTAGTAATTTAATTTAGCTTTTAATTCACCAATTAAATTAAATTAATTAAATTTAAATTAATAATAATATAATGTGTATTTTATCGCTAATTTTTAATTGACTTCTTAATAAAATTTTCTAAAAACTAAAAATTATAAAAATATTTGCAAGAATTTTAAAAATATTTTAATATTATATATCTTTTAAATATGAATTTTGAGCCTTACAACAAGTGGCTGATACTTTTGAGTCCCACTTCCATTTTCTTCTCATGTCCGTCTCTCCCCACAATTACGCCAAGACTACTCAGTGTCAGTAGACTTGTCTTATCGCCGTCGACAGTGTCATATCGACGCAGTTGGGAAACATAAAAGCACATATCGTTGGAGGTACGGATTAATTAATCTTTTTTTTTTTAAAAAAAAACGATCTTCCAGAAAAATCTGGGGATTTCACCTGGCACGAAAGCACAAATTTTGCCAAAACTCGAAACTATCCCTAACCGACCTTGAAAGAGCCCTCTTCTGAAAGAACGTAACCGACTGCGAGAGAGCCCTCTTCTCTAAGAACGCTGTATTTTGGCCTGAAGGAGGGTCCCATTTTCAAGACTTATCTCCCCGCTCCTATCCTTCTTGGTGTTCAGTTTCTTTTGGGTCCTTCCTCTTCTTTTCTTGTTTCCTTTTTCTTAGAAGTAGCTTTTACTAGACTCTACTGTTTTGTTTGTGGTTTTTTGCATTGTTACTTGACATTGTATTCTTTTCTTTGGGTTTACTCTTTCTCATTTGTTTACTTCTATGGAGTTCCTGTTTTTGTTTTCAAACTTTTTGGTGTTTAAGTAGCAGTAGTAGTCATTTTCTTACATGTGTGTCTGCATTTGTCGATTGCAGTAGAAATTTGTTATGGATTTACCGGATACGCGAGGAACCCGGCCAAACGGTCTTGGGTTACGGGCGTTTAAGCGAGCAAGAGTTGCAGGGTGTAGTAAGTTTTCAGCTGTGGACTCGGAGGATGACGAATTTTCTTCGAGGAAAAACCCTACGAGTCGGATCCCGACAAAAGACGATGTTGTCATTGTAAGAAAGAACCCTCCCAAGCTATTACCAATTGTGAATTTTTATGAAAGTGATGATGAATTCTTACCCCCAATAAGGTGCCATAAAGTTTCTTCTGAGTTTGATGAGAAACATGAACTTTGTACTGGTTTTGGAGGTAAGTTAAGCGCTCATGGTGTTGGGAATCGGAACTTTCTTGAAGCTCCCAGATTCTTGGGTGATGCTCTAGGAGGAGGGATGCTTGATCAAAAGAAACACGAACTTGTTCCTCCAAATGCTAGCCGAACAGATGTACAGAGTACCATCAAACTGTATCGAGAAATACTTGCTAGCCTCATGAAGGATAATGGAAGAAGACAAAATGAACGCAAGACAATCATATATTTTAAAGCAGCAAGTTTGCTTAAGAAGGACCATGGGTGGGTCAACTCAACAAGACGAATTGGGTCAGTTCCTGGAGTTGAGGTTGGTGACAAGTTTCAGTCTAGAGCTGAGTTATACATAGTGGGACTTCACTGCCAATTCAATAGTGGTATAGATTACCTGAAAGATGGAGAAAAGTTGGCTATAAGTATTGTTGATAGTGGGCGATATGAAAATGAAACCCAATCTTCTGATGTCATGATCTACTCAGGACAGGGTGGGAATCCCTCAATGCGTTTTAAATGCCAAATTGAAGATCAAAAACTTGAACGAGGAAATCTAGCCTTGGTGAATAGCATGCATAAAAAAATTCCTGTGCGCGTAATTCGTCGTCAGAGGTTTAAGGCTTTTAAGAAGTCTACACCTGGTGGTAATAAAAAATTGAATCTCATGTATGTTTATGATGGATTGTACTATGTGGAAGATTATAAGCTGAAGAAGGGGGACACAGGTAAGCATGTTTACAAGTTTCTGTTGCGAAGAAAGTTGGACCAACCTAAATTAACTCGAGGAGTGGTAATGGAAAACCCCTCAGGTTGCAAGATGGGAGCTATTATCAATGATATATCTTATGGTAAGGAGAATAAGCCAATTCGTGTAGTAAATACAGTCGATTTTGAAAGGCCCCCGAGTTTTATATATCAAGTAAAAGTAACTTATCCTCCACTATTGAATGAACGGATATCCACAAGTTGTAATTGCACAGATGGATGTTCTGATTCTCAAGATTGTGTTTGCAAAGGAAACAGTGGAGGGGATATTTCATATGATTATGGAAAAGGTCTTGTTACAAGGGAGGATGTTATCTACGAATGTGGTCCTTTGTGCAAATGCTTTACCTCTTGCTTGAATAGGACAAGTCAACGTGGCATATCATTTCAACTTGAGGTATTCAAGAATAAATCTAGAGAATGGGGTGTTAGATCTAGGTCCTTAATTCCTAGCGGAAGTTTTGTGTGTGAGTATATAGGAGAAATTTTCACGGCAGATCAAGTGGAGCAAGGGAAAGATTACATTTTTGATATAGGAACGGGTTTTGTTATCGATGCAACTCAATGTGGTAATTTTGGTAGATTCATTACCCATAGTAGCTCTCCTAATCTCTCTGCAAGAAAAGTCCTTTATGATCATCACGATCATAGGGTTCCTCACATCATGCTATTTGCCATTAAGAATATATGTCCTTTTCGAGAATTGACAGTGGACTACAATGAGCTATCAGAAACATGGAGGTATAATATTTGGTTCTATATTTCAAATATGAATTCATGAAGAGTGTTCATTTTAATTGTTGATAATATATTTTCATGGTCATTAGCTTTTGTCAAGTCCTTGCGTATTGAAATTTTGCTCCAGTGCCATGATAATATCTGAACTTATTGTATGTGTTCGATCTTTCTTGGTGTTGTGTGCTATATAAGATTTGCTTTGGCAATTTAGGTTTTCTTTATAGGAAGACTTTATTGAACTTATGTATTTAATAAGAAATAGACTATAGTGAACGTAAAGAAGCTTCTGCTTGGAATGGCATGTTGCAATAAAAGCTTGATTCTAGGTCCTATAGGTGTTTACTTTTGCTTTTGAAAGGTAGGGCAGGTTCAGGTTGATAAATTTTTACAGGTTCAAGTCTGAGCTCGATTTGCTTCAGAAATATCTGAAAAGTTCAAATTAGTTGGTTGGGACATGAACATGCCTGATCAGCCCATCAAAACTGCAGATTTTATGCTGGCTATAAATATAAGAATATCTGCATTGGGCTGATAACCTGGTGTGTTGACTATACATATGGACTGAATTCGAACCTTTTTTCGAGGTTGGACCAAACCTGGATCTGGTCAAACCAGCTTGATCCATTGACTCATCTGAGTTGGGCTGGGGATGGTTTGAATTCGGGTATTCTGCCGTCCCTAGCTTCAACTAAAGGTTTTTTTGTCTTTTGGCACTATTGAGCGACTTGAGTTCAAATGAATGTCTTGGTGTGCATATATTCTAACTGAGCTCAATTGGATATGTTGAGATAAGAAATTATGAATGACTAATGAACCTTATTGTGCACTTTTTAGGATGCCATGTAACCATGAGACCATAAGTTGTGGTCAGTGTGCAGTTATTTAGGTGTTCTGAAAAATTGCCAAAGTATGATTATGCCATCTGTTAGTGCCTTTCTGTGCATGATTCGGTTCATTTTTTGGCATGTGTTATGCCGTTTATATGTTACTGGGAACTGTAAGTTTCTGTTGCTTGAACTGACAATATCTTTGATGCAGGTGATTTTGGTCAGCGACCTAACCTTTTTGGCTACAATTTTTGGATACAATCTTACAGCTTATCTAATGCGTATTTAAAGGTAACTGCCGATTTCGCTGATTCCGCTTTTACAGAAAATTTAGCTATGGTGATGAAATGCCTGTTTGTGGTTGCAAAGCAGGTTTTGTGGAGTATGATCCTCTCCTCTTATTATTGGCACCTTAAAAAGAATTAAGATTGCATTTCCATTTACGAAGTTCAGATTTTATGTTCTATTGAAAGAAGTTAGCAGGGATGGCAGCATATTTGACTGGACTTGTAAGTCAAGGATAGATTAGGCTACGCTATAATCGCGAGCTCGGCCCCTATTGACTTTAGATGGACTAATTGGTGTTACATTTTTTCATCAGTAATCCTGAGCTCGGTTTGATCTATTTGTATATCAACGGGATCTTCACTGAGTAATTGTTGTTGTTTTTTAATTAATGTACTTTTTTTTCATTAACCTGATGAAATCTTATGGTCTTGGAAAGTAGTAATGATTTCTTTCAAGTTATTTCATGGGATAGTTCACGTACGTGGTGATCTTAAAGAACCTTTTGATTCATCAATTTTTTTTCGTGAATTGAAAATTTTATAAAATTTGACGTGTTTTGAATTAAAAAAATTTAAAATATTTTATACTTCAAAATTCAAATTATCCATTTGTCTAATCACGAAATCTGTTAATTACTATATAGCATTAATATAAAACATTATTCTCTTGAAATAATATGCAAGCATGGAATCATCGCCATGATCTCAGCCATGGTTGTTTCTGTCTTGAAGATCCCACAGCGAAGAGTAGCTGTCTCCACTCGCTCTGCCACTGCTATCATCACCGGAATATCCCGCTCCGTATCCACCACCACCACCAGACCCAAAACCGTAGCCTGAGCCTGAGCCTGGAGCACCACCACCTCCAGAGCCAAAACCATAGCCTGAGCCTGAACCACCACCGCTGGAATATCCATCTCCGTATCCACTGCCACCTCCAGACCCAAAACCGTATCCTAAACCACTTCCAGAACCAAATCCAAAACCAAAACCCCTACCAAAACCATTACGTGAACGACCTGAACCAGAACCGTAGCCCCATCCAGCGCCTGGACTTGAACCCCAACCCCAGTTGTAGTTCCAGTTTGGACCATAGCCGGAGCCAGTGGCTCCTGGTGAGGAACCGGTTTGACCATTAGGCTCTGTTGACATTTCAGGCAAGGTCTCTTTCTCCTTAGCAGAGCCACTGGTGCCAGCAGTGTGGTATGCAAAAGACACACAAAAGATCAAGAAAAGCAGGAGGAGAGCGAACTGAATTGAATCGGAGGGTTTCATGTCTAGCCTTGTAAATATGATTGCATTGGTGTTCAGTTCTAAGGAAAGAAGATAGTTAGCTTGGGACATTGCGAATTTTGCACCTTATAACATGGTGCGAAAGTGGGCATTCATAATTGGATTGATAACGACATAAAGTCACTCTTTACTTTTGCTTCTTACATTGCAAATGTAACTATAGGTTAAGTCAATTCACATATCCAAAAAATTAATTTTAGTATATCTATCATATTTTCACAATCAAATAATCACTTTTTGTTAATGTTTAAAAATTAGATAAAAATTAAATTGAAGCTTGAAGGTTTTGGTTCAAGGATAACTAAAGTAGATAATATCTGTGAGCGGATAGTTTGAGCTATTATAAATGATATCAGAGTCGGTTTTCGATCCGTTGTGCTAGCGAAGACATGGGGTCTTGAGAGAGGGTGGATTATGAGATTTTATATCGATTGGATAAGAAAACGAATTTCGTCTTATCATGATATGTGATATGAATATCATTCTTTTTAGAGATGTGTCTTTTTTTATTAAATTTAAATTAAGTAATTTATAAACTTTTTAAAATTGATTAATTTGTAAAAATTAATTGGATAATAAAATGACTGATTTTAAAAATAAAAATTATTAAGATAAATTAAATTAAAATATTAACCGATTTAAATTTTTTATGGTTCAAATCTATTTAATTTTTTAATACCTTTATTTTGTAATTATTTTAAATGAGTCACAATTTGTGTAACTCGATCGCATTACTTAGAGATGGAAACCACTAGGAGGTCCCTCACCATCATTTGTGAGTCGATTTTAACCACGAAGCACTACCATTTCCAACTGAGATATTTGCCAAATGAATTGACTTCAACAGTTTTATAACGTGTAGATGATGTAGTCATATGTCATCAGTATATATATCAAATTTGTATATTTTAAGGTAGAAGCTCTTTCTAAAAAATATTTTAATCTCAAACAGTTTAAAAGTTTATTTCTAATTTTTAATTTTAAAAAGACTTGTTCTTTAAAACTTCAATTAAAAAATAACAAGAAAATACATGAAATATGAAAATCAAATATGAACTAATCAAATTTGAGTAATATAATAACTTAAACTTAATTCTTAAATCCGATTCAAATCAATTAAATTTAAATGAAATTAATAATTTAAGGTAATTATAATAAATTATTTACTTTAGTCAGATTTTAATCCATATTTAATGTTCATATTGAATGTGTTTTGTTGTTTTTTATTTGAAATATAAAAGAATTAAAAAATGCAAAAATTAGATTAATTTTTTTTTGAGATTTTTAAATTTTTTTAAAAAATTTCTTAAACAACATGAGAATTTTGTCTTTTACTTTATATTTTATAAATTGTGATCCACATGAAACTTATAATATTGACCAGATGGTGAAAAGCAATTATTTAAAAATAGAGTCAATTCGATTGGTAACCTTAAATCGTTTAATTTATTAGTTCAGCTTATCTTAATAACTCTTATCATTAAAAATTGATTGATTTATTAATTAACTGCCAATTTTGGAGAATTAATTAGTTTTTGTAAACTATAATAAATCAGTTAGTTTTTATTGACAATCTTTTTCTTTAATTAAAATTTAATCTAATTATATTTTAATTTTTATTATATACCAATATAAAGATATTTTAATACAGATAAATTTTTTAAACTTTTATTCTTATTGGTTTAATTTTAGTCTAACTTTTTAAATATTGGTAAAAGTATTTGTTCTTCTAATGTTATTAGGTTTAAGATTATTGATTTATTATAAATATCTAATAACTCATTTAATATACATAAAAAAATAAAGAACCCAATTATAAAAAAGGTTAATTATCATAAAAGGCCCAAAATTTTGTCAATTTTTCAATTATAGTTCGAACTTTAAAAAGTAGCAACAAAATATCAAAACTTTAAAATTTTCCAATTCTAATTTGAAATTCAAAACGTAGCAATAAAATGTTCAGACTTTCAATTTTTTTAATTTTAGCCTAATGTTAGTGTTTTCGTTAAGTTTTTCTTTTGAAAAAGAAAGGTAATATGATTATAAGCGACGAGAATAAATCTCAAATAACACATCAGGCATATCAACCCATAGACGAAACCTGCCATGGCGAATAGAGTTACGCGCTAGCAGGTGGGCACACCTATTCTCTTGACGCCTAATCCAAAAAACCTGAATATCCAGCCTAGAAATAAGAATGGCTTTACAATCGGACACTAATAAACTAAAAGCAGAATTATCCTCACACGAGGAATTAATAGCGAAATATAAGGATTGACAATCGGTAAAGACACAACCAGGATCAAGTAAAGAATCGGAAGCGTAAAGTAAACAATGTCGCAAAGCAAGCGCCTCCGCCACTGCCTCATAGCCAGAAATGGCTAAAGAAAAGTTGCCTTTGGCATCTTCTATAGCCAAACCAAAACCCACAAAATCCAAAGCGTCAAAAATAGCACCATCAACATATGCAAGCCAAGATGCGTGGTGGTGAACTTGGGCCAAGCGAACAGGAGCCACACCAGCCTGGACTCGTGTTGCTGCTGCCTGCAATGTGGAAAAAGCATGCTGGAACTCCTCCAGCATAAGGCGAGCGGACTGGGTAATATGTAACGGATGTGGCCTGGTATTGGATCATAGGAGAGCATTGCGTGCCGCCCAAAGTTGCCATGCCACCATAGCACCCAATTCGGCCCTCCGCTTTCCTAAGGAAGAGAATATGTGCAAGAATAGATCCTGAAAAGACAAATTCACATTAGTGAAATTAAAGCCGGCTAGCCTCCAAACATTTTGGGCAATACAACACGTAATAAAAACATGGTCCACAGTTTCCTCAACAGGGCAAAACAAACATGGCAAGAGAACATTAAGCCCACGCTTTGTCAAATTATCCCTAGTAGGGAGCACGTTCCGACCCAAACGCTACATAAAATGCCGAACCTTTGGGGGAACATCAAGCTGCCATAAGTGCGTCTAAAACACACCAGCACCCCCTATGTTACCACCATGTCTGAAGAAACGGTAAGCTATATGATAAGTAGATTTGGCCGTATAGAAACCTTTCCGATCAAAATGCCATACTAACTTATCTTGATGTGCTCGAAGACTCAAAGGAATGCTCTAGATTCTTCTCATATCATTGACTGAGAACAAATCCATAAGCTTGGAAACATCCCACTTTCTTCTGCCTGTAAAAAAAATAAATAAATCGCAAACCCGCAAAGCATCATGGATAAAAAGAGAACCATCCTCCATATAAAAATTACCCGCACGGGGAATCCAAAGGTCCCTATTCACATAAATACTACGCCCATCACCAACCTTCCATGTGACCCCTTGCTTCAACACCTGTTTAGAGAACAAGACACTCTTCCAAACAAAACTACACCCGGAACGCGGAGTAACGGATAAAAAATTCTCTCGTGAGAAATATTTAGCTTTGAAGACACTGTAAACGAGAGTGTTGGTATCGGTCAACAGCCTTCACCCTTGTTTCCCTAGCAAAGCAGTGTGAAAACATCGTAGGTCATGGAAGCCCATTTCACCAGCTGATTTCTTACAGCACATACGATCCCATGCAAGCCAATTAATACCCCCATGATCCCGCTTTCCATTCCACCAATACTTATTAAACATGACCTGCAGCTCATTACACACAGACACAGGTAACAGAAACACATTCATGCAGTAAGCTGGAATTGCTTGTGCAACAAATTTAATTAAAATTTCACGACCAGCTCTAGACAGGGAACGACTAGTCCAGCTATTCATTTGCTTCCACACCCTATCTTTTAAGAAAGAAAAAATCTGTTTTTTAGTCCGGCCAATTAATGAAGGCAATCCCAAATACGAATTCCCACTGATAGGAAGAGTAACATGGAGCAGCCCAGAAATAGCTTGTGTTACATTCTCAGGGATAGAGGGACTAAAAAAAATGCCGGACTTAGTGAGATTAATAGACTGACCTGAAGCTGCCTAATAAGTGCCCATAATAGCTTTAATGGCTGAGGCCTTCTGAATGTTACCCTCAAAAAAGAGAAGTGAGTCGTCCGCAAAGAAGAGATGAGAAATCTGCGGACACCATGATCAGCCCGAACACCATGAATCAAGCCCCTGCGCTCGGCATCTTGAAGTAAAAGGGAAAGGCCCTCAGCCATAAACAGAAACAAATATGGGGAGAGAGGATCCCCTTGCCGTAAACCCCGAGAAGGAACAATTGGCTCCACTTGCGAATCATTGACATAAATTTTATAATCAATGTCCATAAAGCACATTTTCATCCAAGTCAACCAAACTGGAGCAAAACCCAGAGCAACCGTCATATCACACAAATAGTCCCAATTAACACGCTCATAAGCTTTAACAATATCAATTTTCAAGGCACATGCACCATTATGACCCCTAGCTCGACGCTTTAAACTGTGAATAGTCTCATATGCCACCATAAAATTATCGACAATCAAACGACCCAGAATAAAAGCAGATTGATTCTTAGAGATTAGATTATGAAGAACATGTTTCAATCTATTGGCAAGAGACTTGGACAGAATTTTATACAACAAATTGCATAGAGCTATAGGTCGAAAATCCTTAACTGTTACTGGACTCTCACACTTAGGAATTAGAACAAGCAAAGTTTCAGTTAAAGAGTGTGGGAGGGTACCTTGGGAAAGCCATAAACGACAGCTATCAAAAATATCCTTGCCCATCAAGGTCCAGTTCTTCTGAAAGAAAGTCGGGTTTAGCCCATCAGGGCTAGGCGCTTTATCAGGGTTCATTTGAAAAAGGGCAGTCCGAAATTCATCATCCGAGAATGGTCGCCTGAGGGCTACATTATCATCAGGACTAACCAATGGCGATACCAAGCCAGTAATGTGACGACTGTGAGAGGCGTTAGTGCTTTGGAAAAGTTCACCAAAATAATCCCGCACTAACGTTTGAAGCCCAGCTTCACTGTGAACCCAAGAACCTGAGGCATCCTGAAGTTTGTCTATCCAGTTGCCGCGCCTTCTAGCCTTGATACTATTATGAAAATACTTCGAATTCTTATCCCCATTTTGCAGCCAAAAAACTTTAGCCTACTGCTTTAATCTAATATCATCCTCGCCCAAGAGAATATTCCATTGTTCCTTCAAATGTTGAATAGTGAGGTGATCCAAACTATCAATTTCCGAGTCAAGTTTCTATTGAACAAGACGCTTTTGCTGCCACCGCAAGCGATTTCGAGCCTTCCCCCAGGCCTGAACATCGTCAATCACTTTATTTCGTCTACGAATAAAATCATCATTTGCCGAGCCCTGCCAGGAGCGCAACACAATGGCAAAAAAGTCATTATCCAATAACCAAGAATTATCAAACTTGAAGTTTCGATTTGTTCGGCCAAAGGAGCCATCAGTATCGACCAAAAGAGGAGAGTGGTCTGATACAGGAGCCACCAAATTAGTACACACAGCATTCTCGAAAAGAGAATTCCAAGACGGCTTAGCATAAGCTCGGTCCAGTTTCTCCCTCACCCGATCCGGCGAAATCCCCCTGTACACATACGCAAACATAGAGCCCATTGTGAAGATATCGGCCAAGTTTGAATCCATTAACGCTTCACGAAAACCATTAATCAAAAAGTTGGCTCGCGGCGGGCCACCATCCTTCTCAGAAGCTGCTGTAATATCATTATAATCACCGACACATAACCACGGAAGACTACTCCAGGTAGCAAAGGATCTCAATAAATGCCACAAGTCCCTCCTCCTAGTACGTTCAGGGTAGCCATAGAAACCTGTAAACCTCCAAGTGCGCACAGAACACTGAAGTCCACAATCAATGAAATTTGCAGAATAACTCTGAATGGACAACCGTACAGAATTACTCCACATAATGGAGAGGCCACCCCCATTGCCAAAACTGTCAACTGAAAAGCAAGAATCAAAACTAAAAAAAGAATGTAAAGCTTCCATCCTAACACCATGAACTTTTGTTTCAGAAAGAAAAACAACTGCGGGTCGATGACGAAGAATCAAATCCTTCAATGCTCGAACTGCTCGAGGATTACCCGCACCTCGGAAGTTCCACACTAAGAGCCTCATGGTTGTCGGTCGACCATCATAGTGGAAGGTTCGACCGTTGGATGTTGTGTTGTACCCCCTGCTAAATCCTTTGGTGCAGAAATAGAAGGGGTTGGAGTAGTCTGTGGGAAATGAGGCCTCTTCTTTGGATCAGTGGGTTTAGCCATAGGGTCGTCTTCCTCAGGCCCATTTGACCCGTGACCCACAGTCTGCCAATCAGTATCCATTTCTCCAGCAGTAGAAGACGTAGCGACAAATTGCGGATCAAAATTCAAATTCCCGCAAAGGAAGGAATTTTGAAAAT
>JANZLC010000007.1:24037520-24055953 GCA_026413385.1 Erythroxylum gracilipes | reverse complement strand
ATAAGTCCCGTTACCCACTTCTATTCATGGACTTCTGATTTGTTTTGTTCTGTTCATGATAAAATCTGTTCTGAAGTACATTTTGCCTGATTAGCCTGATATTGTGAAAAGAAATCGGTTAATTTAGATAAATAATTACTCAATAAGCCATATGCTTAGCACGGTGGATTTGCCCCGTGTAGGTTCAGAACGAGGAGATTAAAGAATGGGACGAGTCAACTGCAATGACCAAAGGAGTCTGTTTTTGTATAGTTAACCATGTGTTTAGTTAACACTTTTAGGCCTGTAATAACTTTGAATTTCTGTTTCTAACAGTATGATGTGATGTATTGGAAGCACTGTTTGAGATGTGTGTGCACTAGTCTGATTTGATTGTACTATCTTAGGTGGCATCCACATATCCTCTCAGGGGGATATTAAGTGTTACACACAAAGTTGATGCGATTATACGTTAGGAACATACCAACCAAACAAAGATCAAAGGTCGATTGGCAAGGAGCAGAAGGAGGAATAGCCAAGCTATCTTCTTCCTCATCAGACAGAGTCAGTCGGTTGAGAACGGTTTTCATGTAGAATCCCTTGTTAGTCGTTCTCAATGGGATGATGCTAGAATGCGAGAGGGGAAGACAATGCAACGAAAATAATCTGCTTTGTTTGGAACGTGTAGGGGAAGCTGGTCAAGCGTCGAAATCCACGAGAGGCAATTGATGAAAGGTGGGTTCACGAAGAAAACCCTAAAAAAAGGGGAAAAACGAGGACTCATGCCACTTAGGCATACAAGAGACTTCGTTAAGTTTGCTGACATAGTTTATCCCGTGTTTCGGAAACATTAACTATTAATGCATGTCGATCAAAATTAACATAATAAATAAAGATTAATGAAACGACGTCGTTTAAAAATAACCTAAATCAAATTACGTAGCGCTAACGACCTTATGCTTTAATTTTAATTTTTCCTTTAATTTTCATTTTGTTCTCTATACGCCTTCACACTAAGGACAGGAAAACGAACTAAAAATAAAAAGTTTACTAGTCTAGTACATTATAATATGAGTTATTTGGGACATTAATAGTATAAATAGAAATAAAGAGTTTGTAGATATTGGGATAACAACAAAAAAATGTTAGGTTAGAATCAAAAAAATTGAAATTTTGAGTATAATTAAAAAATTAAATAAATAATTTTTTTTATTAATTAACTCTTGTAAAAAAGATTTCAGTAGCTACCAAAAGGTTAAAATACCTATAATCCAAGAAGATATTCTACAAACTGTTATATTTTCAACACATACTTTTTTGAGAACAATGTCCCAAACGCAATTATTTCGTTGGGAGTAATGGATTCGTACCGTCATTCAGAAATGACCCAACTAGTAAACAAGTTGACCTATTGCATTGTACGTATATAGCGCCAAGTAAATAGTATCCTACCTGTTTTGTTTTGTCGGAGAAATTTAAATAAAAATTAAAAAATTTAAGTTGAAATAATATTAAATTAAAAATAAAATTAAAAATATTTTAAATATTTTAAAAATAATAAAAAGACATTCTTCATATTTATTAAAAGAATTGAAATTTAATTAAAAAATTATTAAATAAAAATTAATTAATTAATTTTCATATATAAATTTATCAATTAATTAATAAACTTATCAATTTTTAATAATGAGTTATAAAAAAGGTTAATTACAAAATTTCCAAACTTTAGTTAATTTTATAATTATAACCTAAACTTTAAAAAATAATAAAATGTTCAAATTTTTAATTTAATTCAATTCTAAAACTTCAAAAAGTGACAATAAGATATTTAACTTTTAATTTTTTGCTCTTGTAAAAATTCTAATTATTAATACACGTTAACCAAAATTAACATGACAAATAAAAATTAATAAAATATCATTTTATTGTATAATTAAAACTTTATTATTTAAAAATAACTTAAATTAAATTACATAAACTCAATCTCAACACCGCAATAATTTGGCAGAAAAAAAAAAGGTTAAAGACATCAAAAGAATACAAAGATAACAAAGAGTTAACACTAACTAATTTAACAATTCTATTTATAACATCAATATCGTTTCATTAATTTTTACTTGATAATTTTAACTATTGTACATTACCAATTAAAAATTTTAATACATAACAAGCGTCATCGTCAAATTTAACTTAGACACTAATGTCAGGTAAATTTAAAAAAAAATTGAAAAAAAAATTGTTTTAAAATTTGAGCTATAATTTCTATTTTTAACAGGAAAAATTGATAGATAAGTCGCATCAATCAAAACTCGTCACTTTTGACATTTGAACTTAAAACAATGTTTCACTTTAAATACTTACAACGTTCGATTCCTCCAGCTTCTACAATCTTTCAATTCACATAACTATTAAGAATTCCATCAGTCAAAAACGCAACACTAGGATTTCACCTTTACAACTTCGTCTGTAACTCTTATTGACTGAAACAAGATCACACCCTTGTTGACTCATATGGTCTAATACATCAAACTGCAGACAAGTGCGCACCCAAATCAACCAAAACATTTTGATTTGTCAAGTGTGATGCAGGTGATTTTGAAGTTAAAGCTACTGCAAGAATATATTGCTAACTAATGTGTCAAGTGTGATGCAGGGGTCTAATAGGTTGTTCCAACATTACTTATAATACTTCAATAACATGTCAACACCTTTTTGCTAACCGGTGCAAATGGATCCACCATGGAAAACCAAAAACATCTTATGCAACAGAATAGGGGTCTGTGCACAGCTTTGGCATTTCTTAGGCAAGTATATTCAGGGCGAGTCATCTGGAAGATGACATCTGTGCACTTGCCCAATTCTATCTTTGTGCCAACAGATTTGATTAAATCTGGTAGCACAAAGCTAGAACTAGGTAAGAAATACAGCAGATCTTGTCCCGAGTCATCCAAGGACTTGTTGGATTGTACTTATGATATTGATTAGATTTGCTAATTCAAAGTTAGAACTGGATAAATAATACGGCAAATCTTATCCCAGGTCATCCAAGGATTTGTAGGATTCTACTAATGTTATTAAAAAAACACACAATTAGTTGATGATTATTCATAATCCAACAATATAATATCAAAAATAATTATGAGAAACATGGATTATAAATATCCATCATTAACTTGTGAAACAAGATCTGTCTATTCTCCCTGATCTTATCCTGTTCATAAATATAAATAAATAGCTGAAATTCACATAGAATAAAATAGCAAAAGATCCTAACTCATTTATTGTGTCCTTTAATAAAAAACCATCTAATTGTTTCCCAAAAAAGAATAATAAAAAATTAAGTAAAAGATCGCTCAGTTCAGCGGGGTGGTCGACATACAAACTTCTCATATCAAGAAGCCTGTAATCCGGTCTGTTGAGCTTGAAATTTGGAGGTCGTCATTGCGATCCGTTACAAAATAACCACTATCAATACAAACACTTCACTATGCAAAATTCAAAGCAAAACAAAGTTTTGCATTCGGAGAGTTTATGAGAATGCACGAGAACTTGAAAGCTAACTCCAAGAATCTGTTGTTTAACTTGCACGCATTTCAAATTAAGCATTTGTCATCAATCATCATCAGAATGGAATATTTATTCTCATCCATAGCTGTGGGGCAGCTATGTAGGAAGGTGTCCTAAGATTTTCCAAGTTTCATCCCTTGATGACATAAACAAGAACAAAGTAGGATTCACGGCACTAGTAGTGATTCTTGTAATGTCTCCAAAACTTAAGATTCAGATGCACATGTAAAGACACTACCGATTTAGATTCAGAAGTAATTGAACATCACTTGGCATAAGAAATGTCCAGTGATGTACAATTACAAACTAAACACTTCACTGTGCAAAATCCATAGCAAAACAAAGTTTTGTATTCGTAGAGTTTATAAGAATGCAAGAGAACTTGAAAAATAACTCCAAGAATCTGTTTTTTGACGTGTACGCATTTGAAAATAAGCATTTGTCATCAATCATCATCAGAATGGAATATTTATTCTCATCCATTGCTGTGGTAAAGCTATGTAGGAAGGTGTCCTAAGATTTTCTAAGATTCATCCGTTGATGACATAAACAAGAACAAATAGGTATCATGGCACTAGTACTGATTCAAGTAATATATTAAAAACTTAAGTTCAAATGCAGACGTAAAAAGATTCAGAAGCTGTTATTTAACATCACTTGGCATAAGACCATCTCAGATCAAGTGTTGGATTATGTTATTAATGCTTCATCCCGATCTTCAATAACGTTTGAAAAGAAACCAACAAATTCACAGTACCCATCAAAATTTATACATAAAAGAGACTGAATGTTCGTAATCAATTCAAATATAGTATATAAAATGAGATTACTCAGTGGTGGCCATAAAGACATAGGTTCGATTCTGCCAGCTGATTTCCTCAACTTGAAATCAGAAGAGGGAGCTGTGGATCCTCATCGTAATCTCAATTCATAGTAACAGATTAAAAAAAAAAGTTAATTTTTCCAAGAACCCAAACAAACAAATCTAAACTTGATAGAGAAAGGCATAAAGATCACTCAGTTCAGCGAATATCGACACGCAAAATTCTCCTCAAGAAAAGAGAACCCTGCGTTCCGGTCTGTTGAGCTTGAACTTCACTGAATCATCAATGCGATCTCAACTTTACAAAAACCTCTCAAAACTGAAGAAACACTGAAGAAAAGGCTCAAAATTTAGGTGCTACACGAGGGAACTTGCGGCTAGGACTGTAAACATAAGTTGGCTGCCAATTTATAGGGCGTCAAGAGCTCGATTAGGGTTACTTCAGTGGGCTCTGTATCCAAAATCTACAGTTTTATAGGCTAAAACTCTTCGCTGAGCCCAATTTGGAATATTTAATATCGTTTTTTAGGGTTTAGAATCCGAATTCTATTTAATTTTTTTAAATTTAGTCAAATATACATTAATTCGATAATTTTAAATTATATAGATTTAATTTATTATAATAAATCAAGATTAAAATAAGAACTCAAATTAAAATTCTATTAAATTCAAATATTTAAATTTAAATGTCTGTAAATTATTAATTAATCATTTAATCTTAAATTATTGGTTGAATTATAGTCTATTACTAATTAATTAAATTGAGAATTATCATATAATTATAAGTCATTAACTCCAAATTAATTCATTTAAAACAAATGTTATTAATAGATTTCCACGTATTTTTAACATTTATTTTATTATCCCTAAAGACCGAACAAGAATCAGAACTCAAAATAAAATTTAAAATAATGATTAAAAAATATAATTGATTTTAATTGTAAAAATTTAGAATAATTCAATTTTTCGATTCAATTTTTAACTTTTCAGTTTGATTTATTTTAATAATTTTTTTAAAAATTGATTAATTAATTTATTAATCAGTCAATTTTTATTTATGAAATGATTAATAAATTCTTATAATTAAAATGAATTAATTAATTTTCACTTAATAATATATTTTTAATTAAAATTTATTTTTTAAAATTATAGATAATTTATTTAAACCATATTTAAAATTTATTTAATGTTTAATTAGTTTTATAATAATTTTAAACGATCATTTGTACTTTTATCATATAAGTGTATCTTTTAAGTTTTTAAAACATTAACTAAAAGAAATAAAAAGTCCAAGATCAGGCCGGAGAGGGAAAGATACTTGACATTCTTTGGATGGAATCAACAACACAAGCTCCACTCGAAATGCCATTTCCTGTCTTTTTTCAAAAAATTGCCACTATCCATTAACCATTAACCAACGCGTTCATGCCACGTGGCAAACCGTCTTAATATGTTACCATCCAACTTAATTGCTCTTCTTGTCGTCGCTCCACTTTCACTTCCGAACAGAACCAGCAACAGAGAGATCTTAAAGAGAGAGAGAGGTCTCTGATCAGTTACTAAATGAAAGATGGCTTGTTTGAGTAGAGTTTTGGCGGTTTCTTTCCCGACGACTCCTTTTCGGCCGTACAATTCTTGTCTCTGTACCAGTAGATTTGTAAGTTTAAACCGGAAATCGAAGTCGCGATGGCGATCGATGTCACCGGAGGCTGATTCTTCTTCGTTCGGATCGTCTGTTGATTCTGATTCTTCTGAAAGATCCTCCAGCGCCGGGTGAGTTCCTCGTTTCCTCCGTCTTTCTGTTTATAGAGTTCAGTTTTATGCGAAATTTTTGAGTAATAGGTGTTAGACTGATATTGTGATAGACTGATTTTGTGAGATGTGAATCAGTTGATTAGAGGCTTGATGTGGTATTCTTTCGATTATAGATTTTGCATCATAGAAGGCCCCGGAACGGTGCAAGACTTTGCCAAAATGGAGCTCGAAGAGATTCAAGACAATATTCGAAGTCGTCGTAACAAAATTTTCTTGCACATGGAGGAGGTGAGAGCTTCAATAGAAACCTCGCAACTTATTTTGTTTTATTTTTTCCGCATAATTGCTTGAGATCACCAGGCAGTTTACGATCAAATAGGCTAATGCTTTAGACTAATTTCATGATCAACTGAAGAGAATAGATGTCAGAGTTCTGACATAACGTTTCTTTGTTTTCATGGTAAAATTTGTACTGATTTATGTTTTTTTATTCTATATATGTACGTAAATACTCGTCTCTACGTAGTTGATTCTCTATTTCTGAAACGATGATCAGTACGCAGTTTTCTGTGAGATGTATTTGAATGCTCAAGAGTGATTTCAAGATAACCTGAAGAGCATTTATCTTTGATGAATTGTTTTGCTCTGTTCAAGTTTTGATGTTTTCTGATATGCTTTTCTTTAACTCTTTAATGTGAATTTGTTGATACTATTTATATCTGGAAATTCGTAGGTTCGTAGGCTAAGAATACAACAGAGGATCAAAAGTGCTGAACTCGGAATGTTAAAAGAAACAGAAGAGAATGAGCTTCCAAACTTCCCATCATTTATTCCTTTTTTGCCTCCTCTGGTTAGGTTTTTTGTTATTATCTCTATTTTCATATGGTCATATCTTTTGGACTACTTTAGTTTTAACGTTGTCTATTACACTGTGAATATACTATTTGTTTTGTGCAGAGTGCGGCAAATCTGAGGGTGTATTATGCTACTTGTTTTTCACTTATTGCTGGAATCATCATTTTTGGTGGCCTTCTTGCGCCCGCTGTAAGTTTGTAAAAGGTTTATGTTGTTGCGGTTTGACAGATTTGATATGCATTAGTATGTTTCAGTTAGTAAGATGACGAGCTTATTTCAATACGCTTCAAGTGTATATGAAATGCAAAATTTGAGTAGAGATATCTTTAGTTTTGGGACGGTTTAGTTCACTGTACACACCAGAATTGTAACTGTACACACCAGAATTGTAGCTAACTTACTGACCACTGCTATCGCCATGTAAGGCTGTGAATGGTAATGATTGATTCAAGAATGAGTTTTCAAGTAGTTAATGTTTAATCCTTGAGCTTCTTCTTTACCTATATGATTTAGCTTTTTATTTATTATCGTTTCAGCTGGAGCTGAAGCTAGGATTAGGGGGCACTTCATATGAAGATTTTATTCGCAGTGTGCATCTTCCCATGCAGTTGAGGTGTGGCACATGGTTTCCTCTTGTCTCCGAGTGTTTTATGTTTGACTAACTTACAATGTTGTTGCCTTTGATCTCGTTTCTGTATGATGCATTGCACATAGTTATCTTGAAAATCAGTTGACAGATTGCTCTTTATCTTTTCACAACCTGCAGTGAGGTTGATCCCATCGTGGCATCATTCTCTGGAGGCGCAGTTGGAGTGATCTCAGCTTTGATGGTGGTTGAGATTAACAATGTAAAACAACAAGAACTTAAAAGATGCAAATATTGTGTTGGAACTGGTATGTTGCATTGTTTATCTGTATTCGTGCTCTTTCATAGATTTAATCAGGAGTAACTCCAAATTGAAGTCTTATGCCCAAGTCCTTGAGTCGTTTCTGTATGCCATTTTCAGCCCATGAGGCTAACCAAAAAAGTGGTGCAGTTTCAACTGTTTGAAAAACTGTTCTGGGCATACTTTCTAATCAATCCATGTCTCTTTGGTGCCCATTTTGGTTGTTGAGAGGGTGAGAAAGGAAATGTTGTAGCCTGCTCAAAATTTCAATGCTGTTATACTTGCAAATTATCATCCTGTTTCCTTTTTGTAGTAGAACTTTTTTTTTCCATTATACATAAAAGTTTAGACTGTTTCCTCTATCAATTTGTTCTTTGGTGATTTTGTTTTCTTAATTTAGGATTTTATCTTGCTTGACCAATTTGTTTCACTTTTGGTAATGCAGACCGAACTTACAATAACAAAATACATGCATCTTCTACTTATTTCTTGCAAATGCAGGGTATCTTGCTTGTGCACGTTGCTCAGGCACAGGAGCTCTTGTACTCGTTGAACCAGTTTCAACAGTCAATGGTGGAGATCAGCCTTTGTCTGCACCCAAAACTGAAAGATGTTCAAATTGTTCTGGATCTGGAAAGGTTAGACTTTGAATGTTTTGTTGTATTGCTTTAGTATATTCTATATTCTGCCTCCGGATCTCATATTTGTTGTGGAATGCCTTGATTAGTTGTTTTTCATCATTTTATGATTCTATCATAATTTTGCTATCATCTTACTGGCATTGCAGTTTGTCATCTTAGTAATTTGTTAGCTTTGTGTAATGTTATTCAGTAGTCATTTAGAAAAATGGCGGACCTTTCAGAAAATTAAATTTTTTTCAAAATCTTGTGGCTAGTCACTGTCACTGTCACTGTCTTGTATGAAAATGTGATAGCTATCGTCAATAATCTTGTGAACAGTTTTGAGTAGGGAGGAATCATCCTTCTATACTCCGCATGTGTTAATGGATATAATCATCGTCTGTTTGGCTAAACCTTAAACATTTATGGTATTGTTTTGCTAATATTTGGAAATATCCTTTCGAAGTTTCTCTCTTTCTACAATTCTAATGTATGGCAGGTCATGTGCCCTACATGCCTTTGCACTGGAATGGCAATGGCAAGCGAACACGACCCACGCATAGACCCTTTTGATTAGATGCTTGTTTTTCTGTATCATGAGCAAAATGTATTTTTTTCATGTAAATAGTGGAAGTTTTGGAAGCAGAACACCGGTGAGTAATTACTTCCTCATTCCAACTTTAATTATGTAAAAGTAAGTCCTTATCTATTATAAGTGTATGTTCAAATAACCAAAAGAAATAGGCCTTATATTGTATAAAACAGGGAGACGAAATAAGAGAAATGGTTCTGCATACCTTCTTATTGAGTTAATGATTCATATATATACAATCCAGAAGTTGCTGGAAAAGGCAAAGGTACAGAAAACTATAACAAACTTGATAACAGAAAAGAAATGATGACAAAAGAAAATGCAGGTTTACTGGGGAACAGAAGGAATCTTCTAACAAAATGGGTCTTAATAACTTTTCTTGATATATTGTGCATTCTTATCATGGATTACCTATTTTTGAAAATATTAGGAAATGGGTTGTTAAAATTTGAAGTTTATAACTAGTCAAACTGACAGTCAGCCAAGTAAACTGGCTTTTCGAAAATTTAAAAATGCTGAACTACTTTTCACAAACTTCTTGTTTGTCTGATATTGTTTTTTTGCGTTGTTATAAAGCTTCTCTACTTCTAGTTTTCCACTTGTAACATAACTTCCTCCCCTAGAGAATAAAAATTTAATTATTAAATAAGTAATTTAATAATTAAATTTTTATTTACAAATTAATAGTTATTAAATCAAATTTCATTTAAAATTATGTTTTAAAGATAGTTTAATTTAATTCTATTTATTAATAATTGTTAATTTAATTACAAAAATTAAACTAAATTATTGAACGTTAAATTATTTTTAATTATTATTATATTAAATAAATAAATAATATATTTAGTTGATAGAAAATTAAATTATTAAGAAAAGAAAATTTTTATGATAGTTATACAAATTGAAAGAAGCCAAAGCCAAAACCAAAAATTAAAATGAAAATTTTAAACAAATAAATTCTTTAACTGAATTTGAAAATAATTGCAAGTCAAAAATAAATCAAGCAAGCACTTTTGGTTTTGGTTTTTAAATCAAATTTGATTTCTCTTCTACTTTTCATCAACTATAAGAGTTTTTAATTTATACAAAAGTAAACTTCTAAAAAAAATGTTGTGGTTATTAATATTAATAATTAAAATTGTAACTACTTTATAATCAATTAAGTAAATAGTTTTACGTTAATTTTTATAATTAAATTAATAAAAATTATTAGAGCAAACTTTATTTCTAATTTCTTAGATTTTGAAAATCATTTAAAATTTTTAAAATATATTTCAAATTAAAAAATAATTTGTATTTTTAAGTAAACTAATTTGGAATTAACTTGTTTCTTTGAAAAATTAAAGTCATTTTTAAAAATATAAAATAATATTTAAATTATTTTTAAAAAGATTATAACACAACATCATAATTAATTTAATTTTAATTAAAACTTTTTATTAAAATTTTGATCGCAAAAATAAAATATTAAAAAAATAAATTTAAATGTTAACACATACTAAAATCACAATTGAAATATAAAAGTCATGCCTCCATATCCATGATTTTGGGTGGAACTCAACCCATACTTACAACAAATGGCTATCTAACAAGTAAAAGTTGAAAGTGCAATTTTGAGCGCATTTTGTGTGATAATATTCGAAGCATGAACCTTCAAAATTTTCATGCTAGCATTAGATTATGAGCCCAACAAATCCAGGTTGAGCAGCCTAAAATAAGAATTAAACATTTAATTTTCTATTATATACTTGTAGAAAGGAATTCAATTTCTTAAGGTTTTTAAATAGATATGAGTAATTAATAACTTCATAATCATTAATTTAAAATAAATTATTAACTCATTAGCTAAAAATGTTTTATATTATTTTTATTTAAATTAAAAGGAATTTGTCTTACTTCTTCAAAAACAAATTAATTCATGATATAGTTGATATTTATAAATTGTTAAATGATTCTTTTTCGCTCCAAATAAATTAATTATGCAAAATTAATTAATTCTGCCCAAAAATTATAACCATTTAAGCTTGGGTCGGACGAATTAAGACAAAAATCAAGATTATCTTTAATCTGTTATTATCAATGTTACAAATATCATTCCAGGCTTAGTACTGCTATATATGCCTTACATTTATTCTCTTTCAACTTTAAGCCTTTATTTTTTGTTTTCATATTTAAAAACCAAAAATAATTTATCAATGCTCCGACAAGTTTGGTAAGAATCAAATTTTATTAAGACCAGTAATACTCGTCTGAAGATGATTAACAAAAGACATATAGATATCCTCTGAAGATGATTAACAAAAGACATATAGATGTCTAGGAACCAATCTCTCCAACTACATTCATGGCTATATATAGCCTATTGAAAGAAATAAAAATTTTTATCAATGGCCAAATTTATTCACAACCAATTTTAACTACCAGTAATTTCTTCTTCTAGTTTTTACTCTAATAGAAATCTATTTGAGAACATACTCTTCTAGACAGTGTCATAACTCAGATAACGCAGACACTTACTACAATCCATGTTAATACCACACAGATAAGATATCTTCAACATTATTCATACCACCCAGATACCTCAGAAACCCTTCAATCATATCAATTAGAGACTACACGTCTTAAGCACTTCAGATGATTTTTCACTCCAACTTCAAACAAATTGATGCAAACACATTTAAACAAATTGATCCAATTGCTTGACTAACACAAAGGGGAACAAGCAGGCTGTTACCACCCTTCATCAAATAAAAAAGACTCACATAGATATAAGAAGAAGACGAGAAGCACATAAATTCATCTCTTCCAATCTTGGTCAAGTTAATTGGAAGAGACCAAAAGGCCAAATAAGCATCACAAAAGTTATTTGACTTATGAGGTAAGCTAAACAACCACATTGATAGCCAAAAAAAAAAAATTTGCGACCAACATACCTAATTCGTGCAACTGGTAGAGAAACGTTGAAGAAAAGACCAGACTGTGAAGATAGAGAGAGACGAGAGCTTGAAGACAAGATCAAGGAGGACAAGAGCGAGGGAGACGACTCAGACGAGAGTGTGAAGCGTGAAGACAAGAGCAAGAGAGGCAAAGATATTTTGGTCCTTAATGTGGTAATATTTATTCCGAGATACCTAGAATAAGTAAAGACAACCTATTCCTAAGTTCGCAAACCGAGAATACCTATTCAAATTTTTTTTCTAACCAAATACAAGAATAGGTAATTTTGAGAAATACGAACAGAATACAATACTCATTTCGTTCAACCAAACATGCCCTAATATTGCAAGGAGAAAGGCTAGCCTATAATAGGATTTAAAAGACTCCCACTCTACAGTTTCAAAATGTATATGGCAGTTCAATTTTTATAAACTCGGCGCGAACTGCATTTTTCTATGATTATACGCAAGGACTAGCAACATATAACAGTTATAGCAGCTCTACCTAAGGATTCAACCATACTGGCATTACTAGAATGTCTGACGGATTGATTCAGTGATAGTAGGCAAGCAAAAGCAGCAATCAAGCTCAAGGAAGGTTACTATTAGAGACTTAACATAATATATAGGTGTCGTGCGTGCTCTGAAGCATCAGATCAAACAGCCTGATCAGGAAAACAATTCCTGGCTAATACTTAATAATTACCAATGAGAAGGATCAAAACACGACCAACCATCATGGAAATCTAGCATCAAGAAAACTTAGCTTTAACAAATATATGCTAAAACCAAGTAGATAGATCCACTAATCCTAAAGACTAGGACATATTTATGTGAACCTGAACATGGTTACAAGTATTAGGTCGTACACAAGTTAGGAACAATTATCAAATGTATTGAAATGTCACTGCAAGCTGCTTCACATTGTTTTCAGTCAGGGATTTCAAATATTTCGGGTTCTCTTCTGACATGTTCCTAAACTATAGTGTATAAGAAGTACTTCCATTTCTTGCCTCATATACTAAGCTATCAAAGTATTCCAAAGCACCTGAGGTAGACAGCTCAACAGAACCCAAAGTAATCATTCACATTTCTTCTTTTACTATAGATTTCTTTTCACAAATAGCATCATTCTTACAAAGCAGATTCATCAAAAACATCGTCTAACATGTTTAGCGCGACCGCATCCTTTTTGATTGAGTATCAAAAGAATCTGATAAACACTCGTTCCTAATCGTCCTATCCTCAGAAGCTTGCTTAAAAGATTAATTGTGAAGAGAGAATATTTCTAGACGAAGAAATTTGGCTAATTTCACCGTTTCTGGAATTTTTTGTTTATAGGATCTCCGCGAGAGATCTTTTACCGCCAATCACCAGAGCCCTTAAATCAACATACAAAGTAGCGAACTACACGAATCATTTTCTCACTCTTGACCTAGCAAGGACGATTAATTGACACTATTCCATACGCAATAACAAAGCGACTGTAAATAACAAAGAAGATTAGCTTCGAGCTTAAATTTCTTGTGATGAAAGAGAGCTGAAATCAAAATCGTTTAGCTGTAAAACTAATCAACAATCTTCGGTAGATAAACGCTTACTAGTGCTACTCCTTTCAATAGATTTGACGGGTCAGCGGTAGCGGTTTGTGAGCAAGAATTCTATGAGATTCCTCCTTGCTGCCGGCGTTGTGATTTCGATTTGCACCGGAATCGTCGCGTAACCGTTCTCCTTCTGCGTTCTCTACTCAATAGAGTTGAAGCTGCGTGTACACCATTAGGCCGGCGATTGGCTAAGCACTCAACATCGGCAATCTCAGATCTAAAACCGCCAAACTGATGACTGAAGAGGACAGCGTAATATTTGCATCGGGTTTCCCTCCAGAAGTTTCCTTCTAAAATTCTCTAGAAACCATTTTCCAATCAAAGGACCTTATTTATACGCACGATCTTGAAGCATAGTACGGCAAGCAACAAAAACGCTGTCGTTTCGCTTCAACGAGTCCAATTTTAATGAACATAAATTTTAACTAATTTACTTTTTTAAATATTCATACGTAAGATATCATACCAAAAATAAAATAAAAATTCAGGCACTCAAAATCAAAATGGTTAAAAATGGAAGCTCTAATGGCCTCTACGGTGACGACTCGCCGGGTTCACTCAACTCCGACCGAAGAATCCAAAATCGTTGCTCTACCGCATCATCCTCGTTCACTTCTTACGCCTTCCAATTCCATCGATACCCAAATTAGCGAAGCATTCCCACTCTAATATGACTTATGTTTCCTACGTGTTCGTGTTATCGTCTGAGCTCACTTGACGTTCGACGTTTTGACAATAAAAAGGTCTGGTCGATCACTTGGAAACCGGTCAACTCAGTCAAGTTCGGAGCTTTCCACACGTCCAAGGCAACTACGCTTTGCACATTATCCCAGCTCCTTCTTTCTTTTAAGTTTGTTTCATGTATGGTTCGTACAAGATTGAGCTTTGTAGTAACCGAAAGACGAGGCTCTCTGAGATGGGTTAATTATCTCTTGCATTTACACTTTATATCCCGACTCAGGTAAAGAAGGAAGTGTGTCTGTTGTTGAGAAAGGTGTCATCTACGGTGAATAGTCTTTATGTTGTGGATGCTGACATTCCTCTAAACGTTCTGTGCTAAGATTGATAAAAACAGGTTGCGTTAGGAAAAGAGTTTCATCTTAGTTTGTGAAGAACTGTCCCGATTTGGGTGCATCAAATTGATTCAGTAGCCACTGTGCTCCGGCAGAAGCTTCAGGTTCAGAAACGGTGAGCTTATATTCTCACAGCTCTTTTTGTTGATGAATTGTATCATCTCTGAAATAACTGAGTTATCATTTATTGCAGACTATCCAAAATAAACTTTCCGCCACGAGCAAATTAACAATCGCAAAAATAAAAACACCAGAAAGTAACACGACGACGTTTGGTAACGCAGTTCGGCCAACTTGCCTACGTCTGCGGGGCCCTCACCCAGATTAATCTCATCCACTGTAGTTCACAAAAATTACAATAGATTGATCTACACCAAAAGACCCATCCTATGTAATAAATTCCCAGACTAACTACCCGTGAAAGTTTTTCACGCCCAGTAACACGACCGACTCGTGTTAACCTCTTCAGAGGATTTTTCAACCTATTTCTACTTCAAAATAACAGCACCAAAAGTATGTAAACTGATATGAGACAAAGTCTTCTTTAGACTTTAACCACAAATCAATCAACGAAAATTGTCCAGTACCAACGTCCACTGCATATCACCATAAACTCTTTGCACAAAGTCAGACTAATGGTTGTATATTGCTGTGCTCAATGAAGCCTCAAAACTGGACCACACAATCAAGAAATCAGCAACAATAACGCAGCAGCCCACAGCCAAAAAAAATGCCCACACTTTCTCACACACACGACAGTAGTAGAGTCTACGCAGCACAAAAGCCAACCCTAAAGCATCTGCCACATCAGCCAGCAAATCTCCAAAAATA
This sequence comes from Erythroxylum gracilipes, assembly GCA_026413385.1. NCBI lineage: Eukaryota > Viridiplantae > Streptophyta > Magnoliopsida > Malpighiales > Erythroxylaceae > Erythroxylum > Erythroxylum gracilipes. Next base: position 24,040,431 of record JANZLC010000007.1, on the reverse strand, counting down.
ACGTAATCTGCACAAATTCTTTTTTAACAAAACCTTTTCAAATAGAGATAATGTTAGCACCCGAAAATCAAGCCACTAATCCACTTTTCAATTTCAACAAAATATTTAATTAGAATGCCAAAAACAAAAACTAAGATAAATAAATTCTAACAAATTGAATTATATATTTAAAATAATAATAAATTTAGTTGAAATATAATGTCTTGCTAACGCATAAACTCACTTAAATTTAATGTAATTTCTTTTTCAACCCCTCCAAATCCTTTATTTTGCTTGTGTTGAATGGTGAGGTTCGGTGGCTGAGCCTAATTTTATACGAGCGGCCACTGGAGGATGAGAAGGACTAAAGCTGAAACTTCCAATTCTCTATCTCTTACGTCTCTGTTTCTCTGTGAAGAGAGAGACAGCAGTCTTATAGAGAAGGTCGAGTGTGACAGCCAGGAAAAGAGAAAGGAGATAACCTGATCTCAAGGAGGATTGACAAATTCCTGGAGGGCCTTCTCAAGGTTACTTTATTTTTAAAATTTTATGCATTAACCTACATGTAATAGTGGGTTTATTAACAAAATTTTAAAAATATATAAGAAATTATCAAACCAATGATAATTGTCACTAAACTACAAACTTTTAATTTTATTAATTTTAATTTATTAAAATTTATTTAAAACGTTAAAAATATTAAAATTAAATTTGATTGTTGTATCAGTGGATTCCTAGTCCTGCCAAGAAAACCACATTTATGTTTTGTCTTGACTCTTGAACCATGATTTGCATAGAATTCCTGACCACTTTCACCTGCCCAAGTTTTCAGAGGCTCCATGGGTTTCTAGTTATGGTCTATTTATTGGTTTCAATTTCAATATCTTGTCACTAAACAAAGCCTAAGTAGATTACCACAAGATTTTGTTTCACTTAGATATAATATTATTGGAACAGAAAGTAGAATTTTGTGCATCTATTCCTATTTCCTTTTCCGCCTCAATCTAGTTAATTACTTATTTTGAGAAGACTGGACAATTCAGGTGATCCAAGTCAAAAAGTTGCGCATGGTCTGTTGTTTATGAAAATGAAGGAATCAGAAGTCAGAAATTAGTGAGGCAATGGCAAAAGTAGGCAGTTCTTAAGTCTTAAACAATAATATCCGATGGAGTCGGAGCTATCAAAGTCATATTCTTACCTGCTTCCAAAGAAATTGTGGATTGATGATAATTTTTTAATGTTTCTTATATATTATAATTTAACACTTAACATGTCCTATTTTTCTCTCCACAGAAATAGTTGTCCAGCACTAAGAATGTTTGTAAGAAAAATACATTCCTGGTTGGACTCAAATGGAGGACTCACTAATTTTAATAAGTTATAATAGAATTTACTGTCTAGTCACATCATATATTGTTGTAAGAATAAATGAAAGTGAAACATTTAATTTTAAAAAATATACTGGATTATAAGTTAACAGTATTGTTTATGCCCTGGAGTAGTTGCAATTTAGCAACATAATTATTTAAAATATTCTTTATCATATATATATATATATATATATATAGAAGTATATGATATGTTGTAAAAGATATTATAATGAAATCATAAATATGATATTCGTAATTTATTTATGTATTATCCTTAAATTGTTTTTAGTTATTATTATATTAAGACAAGAAATTAATAGAGCATAAAATGACTAGCATATGTTATATTTCTTCCTTGTAAAACAATTAATCGATCTCATAAACTAAGGTACAAAAATACTTAAACAAATGTATAAGTACTTTGTTAGGAAACAAGTTTACTAAGCTGACCCATATGAAAATTTCATTTGTAATTTTACTTATATGTCTTTGGAAATACTTATTGTGATGATTGTAAAAATGATTATTTGACTTGAGATCTTCAAAGTATCTCGTATGGAGATTGATATATTTTGATATTGCTTATGACATATTATAGTCAGTGATAGCTTAGTCGGTAGTTATTAGATAGGTAATTAAATAATCAACATAAGATTCATCATCCTAAACTAATTAGGGAAAATATTTTATTGTTCTTGATTAGTATTGATTCAAGAAATCCTTAGTCAAGGTAAAATGACATTTTGAAAACTAGAATCATGCCATTAATTAACTTAATTATTAACAGGGAACTAACATGATTGAACTCAAATAGAGTAGATATTAATTTCATGCCTTATATCTAATCATAACATTGCCTGATAAAATGATTACACAGAAAAATCATATGAAAAGATTGGTCAAAACTACTTTGACAATCTTAATCTATAAATATAAATTATTTAATTAGATAATTAAAGATAAATTAAAGGAATTTAATTTACCTAATCTTAAATATGATTTAGGGTTATAATTTAGGTATATTTCTAACACATTTGGGAATCTAACGGGTCACACACAAAGAATATGGTGAACAGAGAAAACATTTTAATTAAGTTAGACTTGATTGTAAAGTTTAAGAAATTTTATGATTTAAATATGAGATATTTAATAAATAAGGATCAATATGATATATTAGATCTTAATTTAGGCTTAATTGATATTTAATTAGAGTTAATTACAATTCTATTTAAAGTTTAATTACAATTAGAATTTTATTTCAATTAAATTACTAAAATGTCTAAAACTTATTATAAATATGGTTAAGTTCTCTTGAATAAAAGGTCGGAAACTTAAACGCTTATAGTGTTTGAAATAACCAATTTCACGATTCGTGTAAAATGACAAGAAAATGATTAATCTTCAAATGAATCTCTATACACAGTGAAATCATCTATGAATAATTCAATGTAATTCTTAATATATATATATATATATATATATATATATACACATATATATATACATATATATATATATATATGTATGTATATGTATATGTATATATATGCGCCTTTGAAATA
>JANZLC010000007.1:23993605-24015390 GCA_026413385.1 Erythroxylum gracilipes | reverse complement strand
TGTCAATGAATGCATGTACCACTTTTTATACGAAACATTCATTATTTATGTGCATATATGCGAACATGATGCATGAGCAAGAAAATGCATTGTCTTAATCTCTCTTTGAGCTCCCATTGTACTGAAATTCTGAATCCTAACCCTTAATATGGGGACAGGATGTTACAATTAACATAAATGCTCACAATGATAATTTTACCTCCCTTTTTGTTGACAAAAAAGTGTTTGCTCACTAGAACTACTTTCGAATCCTTCCTCGATGAAGTAAGACTCTATTTGACTAAACCAAGCCCTAGGTGTCTGTTTTAGTCCGTAAAAGGCCTTTTGCAGCTTGTACACCATTTGTTCACTTCCTTTCTTCTCATAACCTTTTGGATCTTCAATAAAAATGTCTTCCTTCAAATCCTCATGTAGGAAAGCCGATTTGACATCTAATTGATAGAGTTTCTAGCCTCTTTGAGCCGCAAAGGCTACGATCGTTCTCACCGTATCCATCCTGGGCACAGGTGCAAAAACTTCTATAAACAATTCCATGTTACTGAGTGTAGCCTTTCACCACCAATCTTGCTTTGTATTTGTCAACTTTTCCAAGCCCATTTAGCTTGGTTTTATAAATCCATTTTACTCGTATTTTCTTTACATCAGTTGGTAGTTCCACTAAGTGCTAGGTTTGATTTTTTTGATGGATTTGATTTCTTCATCCATGGCCAGCCTCCATTTCAAGCTTTTGACAGCTTTTTCAAAGTCTCTAGGATCTGATATCATCAAAAATGCCATGTTTGCTTCATCTTCTTCAGACAAACCTTCACTAGAAGTATAATATGTTGACCATCCAGGAAGACATCGATTTCTGCCCTCCCTTGTTGCCAAGTCTATTGCGGCAGCTGGTGAATTAATTTGGGTTGGCAAATTAATTTCGGCTTCCTCTGTGACTTCTCCTTCTTCAACTATGTTCTCTTCTTCAATTTCATTCCTTTCAGTATTGTCCCCCCGTTCTAATTCCATTAGTTATTCTCCTTCAAAATTTGTACTCCAATTCCACTCGCGATCTTCTTCGAAAACTACATCGTGGCTTACTATAATTCTTTTTGCAACCGGATCAAACATTCTGTACCCTTTGGATTCTCCACTAACCCCAAATAGTACATAGCTCACACTTTTATCTTCAAGCTTCTTTCTCCTAGCATCTGGAATATGAACATGTCCCACACATCTGAAAACTCGAAAATAATCGATTGATGGCTTCTCTCCGCTCCATGCCTCTTTTGGGGTCATATCCTTTACAACTAGGGTAGGTGATCGATTCAAGACGTGAATCATCCACCTAACTGCCTCTGGCCAGAAAGTCTTGGGTACTTTCTTCTCTGTCAACATAGATCTCACCAAGTTCATCGCAGTACAATTCTTGCGTTCGACCACTCCATTTTGTTCTCTTCACTCCATATTGTTTGCAGAAATCATTGAACTCTGTAGAGTTAAATTCTCCTCCTCTATATGTTCTTAAGCATTTAATAGGCATTCCAATTTCCTTTTCCGTAAGTATTTTGAAACATTTAAAGTGATAAAATGTTTCTAATTTTTCTAAAAGAAAATAAGTCCATGCTTTCCCAGAAAAATCATCTATAAAACACAATAAGTACCTCTTCTGAGTTCTTGAAGCTAGTGTAATCAGACCACAAAGATCCGCATAGATAAGACCTAATTTTTTAGTTGCTCTCCACTAACTTCTTTTAGGAATTGGAGTTCGATGTTGCTTGCCTTTCATGCATGCATCGTAAGTGACACTTGGAGCTACAATTTGCGGAAAACCTATCACCATGTTTTTGTAATTCAAAGTACGCAAGCCTTTGTAGCTGAGATGGCCATAATGGTAGTACCAAAGTGTTGATTGATCTGTATTGTTGACTTGGAGACATCTTTCTTCATTCGTTGTGGTAGGTGGTTCAGCAAGCAAAATAAGCATTCAGTTTGCACTCATAATGGATTCCGCCATCTTTCCTCTTTGTGGATGATAAATACTGCACACACCATCTTTAAATAGCACCGATACTTCCTTTTCCTAAAGCTGCCCAACGCTCAAGAGATTATTTTTTGAGTTCAGGTACACAAAACACATTACCAACGGTATAGCAAACTCCCTTCAATAATAGTTTCACAACTCCCTTTCCAATAACCTTCATTCTAGTATTGTTTCCAAGCTTGACAGTGTGAGAAAAAGTTATGTCCAAGCTTGAAAACATATCTTGATTCCCACACATGTGGTTTGAACATCCAGAATCTAAGAACCACACATCACTCCTCTTTGCTTCAAGTAGTTCTATATAGGCCATTAGCAGTAGCTCATCTTCTTCTTCTAACTCTGCATAATTTGCTTCCTTGTTCAAATTTGGACATTCATATTGAAAATGTCCCAAGTCATGACACCTATAACATTCAACAGTTGCTTTGTTGAATGTTGTTCTTCCTAGTCCTCGTCCCCTTCCTTTATAAGGTGCTCTCCCTCTGTTTTTTGTTCCAGATCAGCCTTCGACCTTCAGAACTTGATCCTCATCATCATTGCTTGTCCGTCGAAATTTTTGTTCATGCACTACCAAGGAACTCTGTAATTCATCGATGGACATGTTGTCAGTATCTTTAGATTCTTCAATGGACACAACAACATATGTGTACTTCTCAGTTAGGGTACGCAAGATTTTTTCAACAATCTTTGTGTAGACATCTCTTCTCCGTTGCTCCTCATCTTATTGGAGACCATCATCACTCTTATAGAATACTCATTAATGGTTTCATCTTTCTTCATTTTGAGAACCTCAAATTCTCTTCTTAATAAGTTAAATAGAGATTTCTACACCTTTAAATTTCCTCCAAACTTTCGCTTCATTGAATCCCAAACAATCTTGGCTGTGTGACGATCCAAGATTTGTTCAAAGACAGTTCGATCAATTGCCTGAAATAAATAATGCTTAACTTGATGATCCTTAGTTTTGGCATCATCAAGCTGTGTTTATAGCGCATCAGTCAGCCTTGTCCCTGCCCGTGGTTCTTCAAAGCCGTTCTCCACCAAGCTCCAAAGACCTTTTGCCTTACGAAGATTTTCTATTAGTTTACTCCAATGATCATAATGACCATCGAAGTGATGAATCTTCATTAGAGTCTTGTCTTCACTCATTCTCTCAGTGTTTGATCACCCAAAGTTTTCTACTTCTTTTTTTATAAGCCCAGTGGGGGCTCTGATACCAATTGTATTAGACAACAAAATAGCTAAAACAGAAACATAAACAATTGGGTTTTTAAGCGATAATCTTATTGAAGCTACTCTTGGCTTTATATAGCCTTACACTTTAACAAGAAAGAGAAAAACTAGACCACAAATAACGTAAAGTGGTTTAGATAATAGGAATAAAAATGATAGCTAAAAACTCTAACAACCCAAAAGAATAGGTCTTTATTTAACAATCTTTGACTTAATAAATTCTTCTAACAGGTGCATGGAGGTCTAGTGTTGGGAACTGACCCTAGTCCTGATGACTGGTCCTCTCCGAAAAACACCTTCCTCAGTTCAACCAAATAGATAGTTACAAAACTGGTTACTCTCTGATTTAATCCTAATATAGAAAATTTATATGTTAAAACTTGGAAGATGCACACGTATTGGTCTCTCTTAGGTGGTGATTATTGGACCATCTTGCTGGATCTATGACTTCTGACATAGTAGTGTAAGCAAAGACCACTTTTGGCATCTCTATCCATGCTCTGCCTAGCATTGCACCAGTGCCTTTTGCAGTTACTTTGCAGTGTACAAAAGAGAAACCAGTGTCTTCATCTTGGCTTTTTCTTGCATGTGCTGCTATTACTGGCATTCCTTCATTTTCTTTCGCAAATAGCTTTGTTTTCTGCAATTTGTTTCCACATAAATGTTGTAACTAATCTGGTATTTTGGTACGTTTATGTTCATATAATGTTGGAGTTGCTTGCTTACCAGGTAAAGAGATTTTCCATTACCAAAAATGAAATCAACAGTGCCTTTAATGTAACAATCCTTGAAGAAATGTCTGCCTTTATCATCACACAATGTGTCCTGGAATCCCAGGAGCTTGACATTATAAAAGGTCACCATGTCACCACAGATTCTCCTGGCATTTTTCCATCGGGTTTTGGTGCAGTATTCTGAAACCGAGAAAAAGGAAAAAAGATATGATCATCAAGAATTAAAGAAGAAACACTTTGACCCAATATCAAACTTTATCATTTACTCTCTAATAATCACCTCGATAATGAGATTTATTAGAGAAATATTCTATGCATATATACTTCACTGTATTAACCCACGTAGTCCTATTTATTAGCAACCTTATTTGTATGCTAACAAACTATACTAGCATATATTTTTATTGTAACGTCTTCCTCAATATTGGCATATTAGGGGAATATTCTATAAATATATACTTCACTGTACCAACCCAGGTAGCCCTAGTTATTAACAATCTTATTTGTATGCTAACAAACTATACCAACATATATTTCTATTGTAACCTCTTCCTCAATACTCTCGTTCCTCTCTTTGTATATATATCAGATACTATCACATAATAAAGTTTAGCTTTTTACCCTCATTTATTCCTCTTATATGTTATCGGAGCCAAAAAGGCTCCAAAGAGCACTCCTTTCTTCCATCCTTCACTGTATTTTTTTTATCATGGCCTCTTCAACCTCAACCTCAGCAAACACCTCCACCTTCCCCACCTAGACTGTCCCTTCCAGCTCACCATATGGCGAACTTGTTGCCATTAATATCACCTCTTTTGTTCCCATCAAACTTAACCCCAACTACTATGCAGCCTGGGCTAAGCAGATGAAGTCTCTGCTTATTGGTTATGGTCTTCAAGGCTACATCACTAGCTCCCTTCCTTCTCTTACTTGTGTTGTTGATGGTAAAGAAACGAAGAACTCTACTTATATTCATTGGTTCTGGCAAGATCAGCTCCTCTTGTTGGCTCTTTTAGGCTCTTATGCCTTCTTAGGCTATTCTCCCTCATAAAGTACGTATCTCTATTATGATCTCCAACGCCAAAAGATTTATTCCTCTAGGCACGTTATTTTTGTTGAAGATAATTATCCCTTTTTCAAACCCACATCCACTAAAGAAACAACCCTTCCAACTTCAAACAGAGACAACCCTTCCAACTTCAAACTTATCTTTTAATCCCATCATCTCGCCACCTTGCACTATCCTCTCTTCTTCAGTTATCTCTTCTCCTAATAATCCTCCTAATCAAACCCCACCACCATCTTTATCCTATACAACCTCTCCCAATGCCACTAACTTTCCTTCACACGTCTTTGCTTCTCAATCAACATCTTCCACCCCCTCTCACTCTCTTGTTGACACATCATCCCTCCTCCCATCCACACCAACCCCTTCTCTCTCTTCTGCACCACGAACTCATCCCACCTTGGGCATATTACCTCCCACACGTTCGTCTCTTCTGACCCAACAGTGTCTCTATGTTCCCAAGTCCCTTCAACAGGTTTGAAAATCACTCAACCGGAGCATCCTCCACCTACTCTTCTTGGCACTCACTCAATGATCACAAGAGCCAAAGCTAGCATTTTCAAACCCAAAAATGCCTTTTTTGTTGAGCGGTATCCCTTACCCAGTGACATTAAACCAACCAATGTCTCGCAAGCTTCAAAATTACCCCACGGCAGCAAGCCATGGCTGAAGAGTTTAATGCACTCCTCTCTAATGGAACTTGGGGCCTTGCTCCTCCTAAACCTTACTTTCACATCATTGGCAACAAATGAGTTTTTCACATCAAGAGAAATCCTGATGGCTCTAGTGCTCTATATAAGGTTAGTCTTTATAGCCAGTGGTTTTCATCAGAGTCCAGCCATTGACTACACTAAGACATTTAGTCCTATCATTAAGCCTAAGACTATTAAATTAATTCTTACTAAGGCAAATGGATGTTAATAATGCCTTCCTTCATGGCTTACTCTCTGAAGAGGTATATATGCACCAACCTCTTGGCTTTATTCATCCTCATTTCCCTCGTCATGTCTGCAAACTCTAAAAAGTCTCTTTATGGGCTCAAATAAGCACCATGTTGTAGCCCATTCCAGCTCTATCCCAATCCAACCAGTGGAGAAGACGATCCCGAGTCCAAAACGTAGGCACAGCCAACGTGCAACAATTAAACCAGCCAAGCTCGTTGATTACATAGAATAAAGCTTGGTTGTACATAAGACAAAAATTAGTTATACACTCAGGAATATTCTACAACTGTTGTAACTAACTCTATTAGTCATGCACTCAGGAACATTCTACAACTGTTGTAACTAACTTGGGTATTAAATGAATAGCGTGCGAGTGTGAAGGCAGGCATGGATTAACAAATTCCCTCTTCCTCCTTTCTCTTCTCTCCTCCCTTTTTCTTTTTCCTTTTTCCTTCTCTGTTATACTCTGTTCTCTATTCGTGCTCTACCATTTGGTGCTTTCATTGAGAGTTCCTCCAAGGATGGCCGAGGGGACTATTACCTATTATAAAGCTCTAGAAGAAACAATAACTAACGATTTTTTAGAGAGGCAAACTATTGTCCAACAACATTCTACAACCATGCAGTAACAATCTGAAGAAATCTTGCGAAATAATAGCACCAATGATTAGATCCAGAAAACACTAGATCATCCCTGACTACCTCATTAGTGGTAGTCGCGTTACATTACGCTATGCTACATATTACATATTATGGGGTGCACAAACGCAAAGATCCTTGCAAAATTTTGATATTGGAGAAGAGTGTGAGAGAATGCTTAAGCCCATCATTCATTTTTTTGGAATTCTTAAGAAATATGCGGCCAAGGCTTTTTTCTTCATCTACCTTTTGTCAATTTGATGATTTGTGGGTGGAGTAAGTCTGTTGGAAATTGCATTTGTTGTTGTTTTTTTAAATTAATTTTTTTACTATAGTTAAAACTAGATCTACATGACAAAGAGTTCAAGGCCTTAAGCCTGCCATCATATTATATAATATGATAAAACAACTCGTAAAGGAAGGCAATATATCTACCTAGAAGATAGACCACAAACAGAACCACTAAAGACACCACTTATATTTCATGGCCTTGAAAAATGGCAAGATACGGTCTTGTTAACCCCCTATTTTTGGTATTTAGGATTTTTCTTTCTCTTCATTGCTAACTTTCCTTTTGCAGTTTTGGACTGCACGAAAAATCTCCTGGAATGTCAGAAACTAGTATCTGTAACAGGATATGGAACTCTATTTCGATCTATAGCTGATGGAGAATCACAGTCCTCTACTGCCAAGTTTGAACTGCTTTCTCGAGGGGAACCTATTATCACATAAGCAGAAGAATTACAATTTAATGCCAAGACTTGCTCTACCCTAGGACGTGCTGCAATCTGAGAGATGATAATCTCATACCCCTGACTTGCCACACTGTTATCATTGAAATTTTCCATTGTTGTTTATTTTCCAAAACCCAACCTAGTCTTAAAGGTCTCATGATGCCTAATAGTTGCTATTGGAATAAACAAGTTGGCCCAATTCATTTGGCATTGCTCCAAATATTGTGAGTTGAATTGGTCCATGCCAGTATCTAGATGCTCCACATTGTCTGCTCTAGAGTTATCTATAGCTTACTGTTTGGCACTACGTCGACAATCTCAATCTGTTGAGTAACCTCCACAGCCCTCTCGAATCCTGGTTCCTCTGTAGAAACTCCAGTTATCTTACTTTGCATTACATCAACAGTACTAGCATACTCTGCTAATTTCGGACTCTGTGTAATATGATATGTTGATTGTTCCTACTCAGAACTAGGATACCCTTATTTTTTCTGTTAACCACTTCAGGATGCTCCCCTGTGTCCCTCTCGGTTAGAGGAATCTGGGTAGGCTGCTCATGAATCTTCCTCTGAACTATAGTGCCAGCTTTAACTTCAATCCCCATTAACTTCTCTTACCAACATATTTTATACCTCTTCCCAATTGAAACCCGTTTCTTACCATTGTGTGGCTTCCAAGGATGTGATAGTTGTATTTCTCCTTTCACCATCTCCCCATAATCACTAAGGTAAGAGAATCCGGTAGTGTAGCCTGTCAACTCACTTCAATGCATATTTTTGCATATTCTATCCTTTTCATACCTGATGTCTATGCGTTCATACCCAACTATTTACCCAAGGAACTAGCAAGAAAACTTAATCCTTGCACAGTCCATAAGTCAAACAGTAGATTATGGAAATGGACCTAAATTGGGAAAGATTTAACACATTCTTTATTAAAAGCAATCCCTGGTTTTCACTTCTGTAGGAACATGGGTTGTCCCCCAATATACCAAGAACCCATTCCAATTATATCATTTAGATTAGTGTCCAAACCAAATTTGAATATTATCATGTCATCTTCAGTGAGTTTAGGTTTTTCCAAACCTTGTTTACTCCACCGTGCACTAGCCCAGGCCTTGATAATTGAAAATGAAAGATATTTGCTCTAGAAGGATCCCATCAGTGTATTCTACCATGCTCTTTCCCCCGCTTGCAGGAGTTCAAGGGGAGGACAAACAATGTCATCCTTCATGACATCAGAGTAATACTTCATTTGGATTTTATATTACTGGAATTAAAGTTGTTATTCAATGCACCAGCGGTCGAGGAAGATCCATGGGTCTTAGAGACTCTAGAGACATCATCTCTAGGTTTAGCTCTCTGAGCGACTTCATGGAGAGAGCGGGGAACGCCTCCACCACTTGAGTAAGTAGCCCACCATCATTAGTAGTAACATACCCGATACCATGGATGCTACTGTGGAGCTCCTATGGGTCTTAATGTCGCTTGCTTCTATTATCTCTCCGTTAGTTTAGGTCCCTTTCGTCAGATCTAGATCGGGGTTAAAGCAGAGGACACCTCCCCTATTCCCCCTTGCACCGCAGTCACACGTTATTGCCGCTTTGCCTCTTGGGTCTCCACTTGTGCAGCTTCAGATAGGTCTCTGATCTCCCTTATGCTGCTCCAGATAGGATGCCACTCCAAATGGGTCAGTTGGAAATGGGTCTCTGCTCCCCCCTTGCGCAACCCCAAGTAAGTAGGGAGTTAAGCTGGCTGCTGCGACAGATGGTGATTGGCTAGTGCGATGCTGCAACGACCTGTTGGGAGCTGGCGAGTTGGGTTCACCAGTTTTTCCCGTTTCTTATTTCCATTATAAAGCTAGAGTTACAGCACTAACCTCGTGTCCAGTGCCTATTGAATCTCTTTTAATTGGTCTTCTTTGTTAGGTCTGGAGAGCCTACTTTTATGGGAGATCTACATCATGGGCCTAGTAATGAAACATACTCATGGGTTTTGACACCACACTTCAACCCCAAACCTTAAGACATTAGGTTTATGGATCATTTCCACTTATATGTCCTTCACTAGTTTCATCTCTTTTTAATATGGGATTCCTACTCACACTTGACATCTCAACAATTTCCCCCTCAAGTGTGAACTTTCACATTAAGCATGGGCTTGTCCTTAAGCGAAAGCCTTTTTCTGCCTTTTGTTTTAGCAATTCGAGTATATGGCGTCACCAAAAGCCTTTCTATTCCACTAGTCCCCACAGGAGTCTCTTTGCTCTTCTTCATGGGGATGCAACCACAGGATTCGACTACCGTCTCCATACTCATCCCTTGCCGAGCCATCAGCTCTGATACCACTTGCTGGATCTGGGGAGCCCACTTTCATGGGAGATCTACATCATAGGCTTAGTAATGAAATATACTCGTGAGTTTTGACACCACACTTTAACCCAAAACTTTAAAATATTAAATTTATGGGTCCTTTTCACTTATATGTCCTTCACTATTTTCATCTCTTTCTAATGTGAGATTCCTACTCACACTTGACATCCCAACATTCTTAAGTTTCTACCTTATTTTCTAATAGAATATGCTCTGTTATGGTCCTTATAATTGGAACGGTTCCTTTTAGACACGATTCACAAAAATCTGACCATAGATGATATATGTTTGCATTTGTCTCCATGGTATCATTGTTTTTTAGCCTATCCGATGGGTCTTATGGTATCAATATAAAACAGTAATGATTCAATCACATTAATTTGGTGATCTAGACCTGAAAATGAAACAGAAAGAGCTCATGCAGAGTAGAAGAATACCATAGGTCTCTTTCCCTTAACCTTTGGATGGTTAAATGTCGGTTGAAGATGAGATAACACATAATCAATGACATCTCCATCGGGAATCTATATAACAAGAAACTAAAATCCCTAATCATCCTAACACTCAGTGCAACATTACAACCAGTGCAACTCAAAATACTATCTCCAAACAAATAAAAAAACATGGGAAGTAACCTGAATTGCTTTAACTGCAGGTTTGTTGATCTTCTTGAGATAAGCATGAACTCTTTTTAATCTCATAATCTCTTTCTTAGAACATAAAACTCCATAGGACTAGATAAGAAATTGACTATTATTTTCAGTTCGAACATTTAAGTAAGCCAGCTGATAATATGATATATATGTACAAATAATACTAAAACAAGGGTATTAAAATTAAAAAAAATCAGTAAGTATAACACAATACACGAAGTGGTAAAATCATTGCTTCCAAGAATTTCTGCACGCGACATGATTGAGCTTTCTAAGTATTGACGTATCATTAAATGTGGAAGACCTTCTAAAACTCTTCCAAGCTCTAATAACATCCTTCAGATCAGCGATCTTTGCCCTTATGGTTTTGCAACAATTGGCATGAACCGTAGTTACTGCCCCAATGTCCCTACTATCTTCGCAGAAGCCACTGAAATACGTGGTGTCCAGGAACCTCACTCTAAGGCTAAGCTTTCTAAACACACCTTCTCTTACCATATGATTTAGAACATCTTGCTCTTTCTGTCCTGTAGAGTTATCTTTCATCGCATACCATGTATCGAACAATGATGTCGTCTTGTTGTTTGACCTGATTATGTAGAAACCAGTGTTTATGGGGTTTGCTTCTGACCATTGATAACCGTTGAAATTATCAGTACTAATCTGGATATCTGTATTTTCATCTGAGCTCAGTCGTTCAAATGGATTTCTTAGCCACAATACATCAGTGTCCTGAAATGGAGAAATTGAACTAGCATGAGGTGACGGAGAAATTAAGCTAGCATGAGATTGTTGAATGTAATTAGGGATTTGATGCAAATCTAAACTCTTCCAAGTAAAATAACATCGTATCTCAAAGTTTATCTTGTATTAAATCAATTTAATGACGAAAACCCCAATTATTATAATTAGAAATTAATCTGCACCAAAAACGTACCGTGAAAATAAAGTTGTAACCTCTCCTGAGCACGTCTCCGAGAAACAGGGTTCGTCTCCACATCATTTTGATAAAATCCGCAGACATGTAAAGCTTCTCGCCATTAAAATTGACGCCATCAGTTTCGAGCTTGTAACAGTGAAGCCTGAGAAACCTGCACCTTTCGTAAGATGTCCCATCCACGGTAACAATCAACAGGTGATTGACCAAGTCCCTGGTATTTTCTCCCAGCCAAAAGCTGTTCAAAAACACGTCCAACATTGGCTTATCACCCTCTACATAGGCTTTGTTCACCATTGCAATTATCAAAGTCCTGTTCTCCATTGCTGTTTCGGCCAAAACTCCTCCAAGCAAGTCCACATGTTCACTCTCTGAGCTCTGAAAACAAGACATGAATATGTATATACATAAACCGTAAATACACAGTAAATAAAGAGAGAATCATGAAAACGTAGGAAGGAGATGCAATGATAATACTGAAAACTCAACGAAAGATTTTCGCTTACCGTCTTGGACAAACACGAACAACCCTGGCCTCGAAACTGAGGTATGGATCTGAAACCCGGGTTGAGAAATATCAAGTAGAGAAAACCCATGAACAAGAGGCATGAGACGACGATCTGAACACCGTGTTCTTTGAGGTTATGCATGGTTCTGAACAATCTAGTCTCTTCACATTCTAGGTTAAGAAGAAAGATAAACACATGCTTTGTGTTAAGTGTTATATTAGTAGTACAACTCATAATCTAGTATAACGCCTAAAAGGTACCAAAGATATTGGATATCTACCATGATTTACGAGAATCTTGGGAACATCCTAGAGTTTTGGAACATTACTAATACGGTAACTATTTTTAATTAAGGTAAAAGAGGTAAATTTTTATTTAGTTCTATAAAATATTTATATTATTTATAAAAATATTTGTGAAATTATAAACTATAAAAAGTAATTAATTGTTAGGTGCATAATTTATAATTATCATCAATGACTAAAATTCAAAGTAATTCAATCAATAGGTGGATTTTTGTAATTTTGTGATTAAAATAAATTAGTCTTTGTTTATTAAAAATTTTATTTTATCACCTTAATTTTATTTTCTCGAATAAATTTAAATCTATAATTTGTAGCCAAAGATTCCTTTTACACACTTTTATTAAATTAAAGAATATATAACTATAGATTATCTTTTTACCCTTCTCATTGCATCGGTATGGTAATTATTAAAAAAATTAAAATCAAGCTCCTAATCAATCTTTTTCCATAAATATATGTTCGCTTGCTCATCCTCATGCACCAAATTGTGTTAATGAATCCTTCATGATTTGTAGTCATATTAAATTAAGCATTTATAGCATGCGTTATAAAGAATTGGAATCGTGCAATTTTTGATATTCGCCTCCGGGAAATAGCCCTCCCGACACTCGCAAAGCATGGAGCATTGATAGCAGTTGTTGTTTGTTAGTTGAATAAATAAACTTTTTAGACCTTTCAAGTCTTAAATCATTTGTAATTTGTAATTAAGAAGAAATAAAGAAAGAACTAATTGCTTTCCACCAAGTAGATCTTATAATCACCAATTTTTACATGTCTGTCAATATTTTATAGCAATTAACTTAAATGCGTGTTAATATTTCATAGAATTTTATACAAATTATACGAGATTATACCATTTCAAGCAAATTAAGAAATATATGTATTCAAAGGATAATAATTATGTATTTTTAGTATATGAAGAGTATGCAAATGGTTTCTTTCATCAATTTTGAAATTTTGAAAAAAAAATACTCATTAAAACATTTTAATATCGACAAGCATATAAAGATGAACAATCTCTATATGCATTAAAGTAAAATAGAAGATTTGATTGTAAATATAACTTAGAAGAAAAAGAGAGATAGGATTAAAGATAGAACTTACTGGATTGAGGAGGTCCCATCTTCAATAGTGATTTATGCTTTTCGTTGAATTCTCAAGTTTATAGCCAAAGAAAGGTTTTATGCTCTTAAGTTGATGATTTGAAGCCCTTAGCAAGAAAGAACAATCGGTATGCAACTCAGTCTTTGCATGTTTGTAGCAATCCAAATACATTAAGAGTTTTGAGGATTCTCAACCTTTTATGTAAGAGTTTGTGTAGAAAGAAGAGTAAGGTAATGTATGTAGACTTGTATTGAATGTATACGTCTGTATTTGATATTGATAAGGTTGAATATTATCATATCTTAGGAGTGAAAGAAGAAGAGTTTCAGGAGAGTGTTTCATTTAGACTACATAAGGACACTGTTGTTCCCGTAATGAATTTATATACTAAAGTTACAACAGAAAAGATTTCATCTAACAGAAAAGATTACGTCTAACAGAAGACGTTAGAAATTACAACAACTCAAGAGATAAAATCAACAAACTGAAAAACAATAAGACTAAATCCCTCCCCTCAATCTCAGCCAGTAAAATCAAGTTGAGATTTTGGTGAAATTTGTGAAACAACTCTCGATTAAGCGCTTTAGTAAAAATGTCTGCAACTTGATCTAACGAAGAAATAAATTGAACATCCAGAGACTTTGCTGCCACTCGTTCTGTGACGAAATGAAAGTCTATCTCAATATCTGGACGAGTGAGAGTAAGATATTGTGGCGCTCCAACTATACTTCTATACAGAAATACCTCATCTTCTGACAGCGATGTTCCTTGAGTCTTAGATAGTTGCATTGAACTAGCCATAGGAGTTGATGTTGGTTTGCAATTGGTCATCTTTGTTCGCAGTAGCAGATCTGCAATATATTTTTGTTGAGTAAGAAGCAAACCATTCTTGACGTGAGATGCCTCAATACTGAGAAAATAACTCAAATTGCCTAGATATTTTACAGCAAACTCTCTAGTCAGCTGTTGAACTAACTTATCAGTAGCACATGAACTTGAACTAACTATAATTTGTCGTCCATATATATAAGCATATAGATGAGTACTTCTGATGATTTGAAAATGAACAACGAGGTGTCAGCCTTCAAGGGTACAAATTCGAGCTCATGAAGCTTGAAATTTAGCTATGAAAACTATGCTATTGGAGCTTGTTTCAACCCATAAAGTGCTTTGTCAAGCTTACATACAAATCCAAGAAATTTTGGGTCTTCATATCCTTGTGGTTGATGCATGTAAACTTCTTCCTATAGAACAACATGAAGAAATTTGTTGTGCACATCTATCTGTCTAAGATTCCAACCATGAGCAACAACAATTGAAAGGATGAGTCTGACAGTAGTAGGCTTGACAACTGGACTGAACGTATCTTCGTAGTCGATGCCATGATGTTATTTGAACCCTTTTGCCACAAGACACGTTTTGTATCGATCAATGGAGCCATCAGATTTTTGTTTCACTTTGTAGACCCATTTGGAGTCAATAACATTCTGTCCCTATCGAAAAGGAACCAAAAGCCACGTCTTATTCCACATGAGAGCTTGAAATTCAGAGTCCATTGCTTGATGCTAGTGAGGTTGTGTCGCAGCTTCAGCGTATGTAATTGGTGTGTCAGTGGAGATAGCAGCAAACCCCTTTCGGTTGAGTGGATAACAAACAGTGTCATCTGTAAATTGTTTTGGTTTTGACACTTTATTATGTAATCGAGTCCTAATCTGATGTCGTTCATTTTGAGCCATGCTCACTAGTTCAGAAGTAACGAGTGGACTTCTTTCAAAGCTTCCTTCAGAACTGGACTATACATCATCACCTGAAAAACTTGAACTAGAATTAGTTATATTAGTTGATGAGGGAGTGGGAGTGGGAGTGCAACTCTCTACTTGGTCACTAGAACTGGTTCAAAGGATGTGGAGGTTTGAGGACTGAGTTGAGAAGGAAGGGTGACAAGGTTTGGAACAGTGGAATTGGTGTGCTGAAAGTTGTTTTAAGTTTTGGCAAAAGGAAAAACTGTTTCATCAAAAATGACATCTCTAGTAATATAAACTCGTAGCGTCATCCCAAAAACGAATAGGCATAGATGCTTCTGCAAGTAGAGTGAGAATTGTTTCAACTAAGTGTCGATGTTTCCTTTCAACAACACCATTTTGTTGGTGTGTGAGAGGGTAAGATATACGACGAGAAATTCCTACATCTTTGAAATATTTAAGAAATCATTGGTACTCCCCTCCCCAATCAGACTAGACATAATGAATTTTGAAATTTAACAGATTCTCAACATGTTTCTAAAAATGCAAGAAGGTCTGTTCAACATCAGACTTACACTTTAAAAAATAAACCCATATAAAACGACTAAAATCATCGAGAAAGCTTACATAATATTTAAAACCTCTAATTGAGGAAATAGCAGGCCCCCAAACATCGGCATGAATGAGTTCAAGAGGTTGAAAAGTTACACGGGTAGATAAACTAAACGACAGTTGGTGTATTTTGCCTTGCTGACAGGCATCACACATATGGGACTACTTATTGGAAGTAAGAAAGATTATTTGACTAAAGGATGCTTAAGACGATTGTTGGACAAAGATGATCGAGACGCTTATGCCATTGTTCTGGACTGGTTCTAGTAGAAGTGAGAAGATGACGGGTAGGCTGCTTTATCAGAGAATTGACACCTTTGCACGTTCTGAGAGGATAGAATCCTCTCTTACATTTGCCTTGAAAAAGAATTTTCTTTGATGGAATTTCCTTTAGGTAAAAGGAGTTAGGATAGAACTCAAAATAAGCATTGTTATCAGAGTGGATAGAACTCAAAATAAGCATTGTTATCGGAAGTAAATTTATGGACAGACAACAGATTTTTGGTAACTTGGGGAACATGCAAAACATTGGTAAGATAAAGAGGACGAGAAGAACCAGAAATAGTTGAATGACCAAGATGAGAGATTTGCAAACCTGTCCCATTGGCGACTTGAACTTGGTATGATCCAATGTATCGTTCCTTCATGGTTAGCCTATCCAAGTCATTGGTGAGGTGAATGATAGCGCCTGAATCTGCATACCAATTGGGATCAATTGAATATGAAGTGGTTATAGCAGCTGCAGTATGTTGGTATGAGCTTGGAACGAATGATCGAAGCGATGATAGCAACGAAGAGCATCATGTCCTTATTTTCCACATACTTGACATGTGGGCTTGAAATTGTTTCTGAAGGAGTTATTGTTATTGTTGCTGTTGTTGGATCTTCCTGGATAGTTGCCACGTCTATGGTTTCTTCCTTGCCTATTTGATCCTATGTGCCCTCCTTGGAAACTTCCCCTTGAGACTTGATCTGCTGATGAAGACATCTGAAAAACAAAGTTGTGATGCTTAAGTCGTAGCTCATAGCTGACAAGGTAAGAATATAAGTCATTAAGAGTTATTGCATCTGGACATGTCGTCACTAAAGTGACAACGTGATCATATTCTAAACCGAGCCCGACAAGCATGTAGGAGACAATCTCATCTTCCTTGAGAGGATGTCCAATGGCAGTTATGGTGTCGCTTAAACTCTTCACTTTTTGGAAGTAGTCAGTTGCTATCATTTCTGTTGGACCCCAAACTTTTGGTGAAAATTAGAAATATATACGTTTTCGGATATCGGAATCTGATTGGTTTACGTTTGATTTGTCTCCGCTTTATGATTTAATTTATTAGATTATTCGTATTCGATTCACTTGCGATTCGATCCGTTATCGCTTTATGTTTCTGTTTCGGAATTTGAATTTCGTGTCCGATACTTTATTTTCGCGTGCCGATTAATTTGCTTCCGTTTCGTTCCGCCATGAATTCGATTCAGACTTTTGACTTTCGATTCTGTTTGCTTCGTTTCCATTTCGTCCGTTTCTTCGATTGGGATCCGGTTCCCGGATCAGGTCCCAATATAAGCCTAGTGGATGGTGGCTCTAAGAGATAAAAATATGAGGGAGAACTCAATGTTTGAGAGTGTGAAATGTATGTGAGAGAAGTTGTGAAATTCATGCTCTCTTTAGTAACTTATGCTAATGAAAAGAGAGTTAGGTACTGCCACAAGTAACCAATTACATATTGGTTTTTCTTTTCTTGTAAGACCAAACTTACTTGGCCAATTTGGTTTACTTGTGCTAATGTGGACACGCTATTTGCACATAATATTTGCACTATTTTACTACAATCTCCATATATGAATTTCTCTTATTCTCATCAAGTTTAGATTGATGCTTTTGGCTTTGTTTTTAAATAGATAAGCCATCTATACCTAGAGATTATAACTATAACATGAATTTGAAAATTATTGGGACCAAACAAATATGAAGGAGAGGTAGTTATGTTTATGAATAGTAGTTATTGTTAACACATTTTTCAATCTTGTAAACACAAATAGTTGTTCACTTGCCTGACATGGAGAAACCATATGTGGGCATTCTATTTGTATCCATCAAGTCATAGCAGCTAGTTGGTTTTATCTAGGTTTGTATTGTGAAATTTTAATATATAATACATAATATAAACTCATATCAATCAAATAAGATTATCAATAGAAGCATACCTGAACCCATTAGAATAGATATAATTAAGGTGTTGAGACTCTTTTTAGTTTTTGAGCTTTCAAGAAATGTGTATAGGTTTTTTGTACTTTCTAATGATGTGATATGGAAAAACAGAATTTTATTCTCTCTTGAGGACTATAACCACTTGTTTATATATAGTTCTTATTCCTAATCTAACTATCATAAGTTAGAAATATAAGACTAGAATTTTTACATATATAATAGCTCATACTTAGTTAGATGATTTAGGCCCATTAACATTGAACCTTATTAGATCACTTCTAATATTGGGCCAACCCTCATAATAGCTCATGGCATACAATTCAATTTGTCAATTATATCATTATAGGATCAAAGAGATCTTCATCATAATTATTGTGACTAAACTTACTAGTGGTCATATACATCAATATAATTAATAAAATAGATAAATATGGATGTGTAACATGGAAATTTCATGTCATATGATCTTAGCATGCCTATTTCTAACCAGTCCTACCTTATTTCTTAGTGAGAATTAACCAGATGAAATCAGAGTGTAAACTTAAAAAAATCCTTTATACTACAATATTAAATCATAAAGAAAACAAAATTAACCATAAGTATCCATAAATACAAACTTCTACTAAGATATCATCAAATGACTTATCAACTATATGAGCAACGTGCTTATGAAGACTTTGGGTGGTAAACCTTTAGTTAGCATATCAGTAATCATGGAGTTTCTCTTAAATGTTCTATAAACTTCTTACTAGTATGAATTCCTTCTTTAACAGCTAAGAATTTAATATTGATTAACTTTAACTTTGATGACTCCTATTATTGTTAGAATACAATACTTTTAACTTATTATCACAAAATAACTTTAATGGTCTTTCAACGTCATCTATGATCCCCAACCTAATGACAAAGTTTTGTAACCATATCCCACAATTGGATGCCCTATAATATGCTATAAACTCATCTGTCATGGTGGATGAAGCTATGAGTGTTTATTTAACACTCTTCTAAGAAATAACTCCTTTAACAAACAGGTAGAAATAACCTAAAGTGGATCTATGACTATCTTGTCATCTCATGAAATTGGAGTTAGATCTCTAATTAATCTGGTCTCTTATATATAATCATGCAATCTTTTGTCCTCTTTAGAAACCACATAACCTTTTTAGCTATTTTCCAATAACTCATTTTCAAATTGCTCTAATATCTACCTAACATTCTAATAATGTACAAAACATCCAGATGCGTAAAAAACTAAGGATACATTAAAGTTCTTATAGTTGAAGCATAAGGAATTTGCATTTCTTTAGTTATTAAATCATTTTTGGGGAATTAATTGAAACTTTGTCTCCTCTTTTTTTGTAACTTAAGCATACCTTAAGAATATTCTCAATTTATTTGAATCCCTAATATAAAAGAGGCATCACCAGGATCTTTCATCTCAAAATTATTTGATATAAATTTGTTAGATTCGTGTAATAAACCTATATCGTTATTGGCAAGCAATATGTTATAAAAATATAAAACTAGAAAAATATACTTACTCCTGTAAAACTTATGGCATATACAGTCATCAACCAAAGTCATGTCAAAATCAAAATAGATGACAACTTGATGAAACTTGTAATACAATTGAAGAGAAGTTTGCTTAAGTCCATATATGAATTTCTTTAATATGCAAATCATCTGCTTTGAATCTTTAGAAATAAAGTTTTCAAGTTGCTCTACATAAATTGTTTCATTAATTTCATCATTAAGGAATGTTGTCTTTACATTTATTTGATATAACTTAAGATCATAGAGTGCCACAAGTGCCATTATAATCCTAAAAGAGTCTTTCAAAGAAACCAATGAGAAATTTTCTTTGTAATTGATGCCTTCCCTTTGAGTAAAGTCCTTTACGACAAGATGAGCATTGTATCTTTACACATTACCTTTTGAATCCCTTTTGGCCTTAAATATCCATTTACAACCAATAGATTTTACACCTTCAAATAATAGGAGAAGATCCTAAACATCATTGTTTCTTATAGACTTGAAGTTGATTGGATCATTTTCCACCGTGCCAATGTCCATATCATGTTCTTGGAGAAAGACAAGAAAGTCACCTAGAGTTGCATTTCTCATCTCTCTAGTGGATCATCTTAATGACGTCAGTTTTTGAGGTTATTAAGTTTGTTTTTTAAGAATATTTAATTAATCTTTATTAGAGAATTTTAAAATTTTCTTATTGCTATAAATTTTCTTCTTAAATAATGTCATGAATGATAACTTGATTATGGTTAATAACAAATGTAGAAGGAGAAATGAATTCATCTTTAATAAGAACCTTATGTCCCCCCTTTGAACTCAACATCTTTAAAGAATATAGAATTTCTCATCTTAAAAATAGATTTATGTGTGGGATCATAAAATGTATACCCTCGTGACCATTCAAAGTGTCCAACAAAATGGCTATTAACTATTCTTAGGTCCACTTTCCTTTCATTTAACCTACAAGGCCTTACCTTAACTAAACAATCTCAAATATTTTTTTTAAAATTTACTAGGTTTCTACCTGTCTATAATTTATATGAGGTTTTAGCCATTGCCTTAATTAGAACTCTAATGAGAATGTAAGCTATAATCTTTAATACGTCTCCTAAGAGAAAACCTGGTAAGATAGTGTGAATGATGATATTATTTACCATGTCTTATAATATCTTGTTTCATCTCTAACAACACCGTGTATGCTAGAATTCCCTAACATGGTATGCTGTAGGATAATACTACATTTTTTAATAAATTTGGCAAATGGTCTTAGAAGTTATTCACCTGGACCACCATATCCATCATAATATTCAACACCACGATTAAATCTAACACTTTTAATTATTTTTCCAAGTTAATTCTCAACCTTAACTTTGAAAATTTTGAACTTGTCTAGTACCTATGACTTCTTATGAATGAGATAAAGATACCTATAATGTGAGTAATCGTTTATGAATGTAATAAAATGTTTTTGACAATTCCAATAAGTTGTAGGAAATGGCCTACAAATATATGTATGGATTAGTTCAAAGACGTATAAAGATCTTTTGGCACTTAATCTTCTTATGTTTGTCCACTTCCCCTTAATACATTCGATAAAAAATTCAAGGTTCGATAGATGAAATGGATCAAGAATTCCATCTAACATAAGCCTTTCAATTTTTTGTTTAGAGATGTGTCCTAAATGCTTATGCCATAATGAAGCAAAATTATTATTTATTAATTTTCTTTTAATACCTCATGAATTAACATGGAAGCATTCATTAGATGAGACACTTATATCAAATAAGTATAATTATCATATTTTGATAAAGAATTATACGACAAGTTTTGAATCATAAAAATGACTAAAATGTCCATTTCTAAAAGAACAATGATAATTAACACTGTTCAATACAGAAATAAAAACCAAATTGCACTTAATAGAAAATACAAAATAAGTCTCTTTCAATCCAAATAATATGTAGTCCTAAATTATAACCTAAAAGTCTATATTGCCCTAACTTCAATTGTCTTCTATCACATATATAGATGTATCTTTCATTAAGATTGAGTTTTTTTTGCTTAAGCAACCCTATATGGACATAATTATATAAGAAGTAGTACCAGAATGTAACCACCAAATACGTCTAGGTACTGAAATCAAATTAACCTCATAACAAACTAAAGAAAGAAGTGTACCTTTCTTTGCATACTAAGCATGATATTGAGTACACTTTTTTTAGAAGTTTTTCCACAAAAGTAACAAGCAAATTCCTTAGGGGTCGTTTGGTTCCACTTTTATTTTTCTGTTGTTGTTTTTGGTTTCTGTTTCCTGTTTTTAGTTTTTGTTTTTTTTCTAAAAAAATAAAAACCTGTTTGGTTGAGAATTGCAATATAAAAACTGAAAACAAAAATTGTTTGGTTGAGATTTCTAATAAAAAACTGAAAACAGAAATATGTT
>JANZLC010000007.1:23958737-23978191 GCA_026413385.1 Erythroxylum gracilipes | reverse complement strand
ACTTGAAATTGAAAAACAAACATCAAGCAAACACTTGAATAATGCATATAACAGGAAGGACCATCCTAAATATCTCAAAGCCGCAAGACAATTCACAATCATTTTTTATTGTAATTATGCTTCATGGACAATCAAAATTTTACCAGTTCATATATGTTTTGAGTAGTCATGATTTTGAGGTCATCCAACTCATCTTGCAGTTGACAATATAATAACTATGCTATCTAGAATAATATATCCAAAAAAGAAAAAAAAAACTGCATACACTGACTCTATCAAGCGCAATAAATTGGTTCACAGGTCAATAAACAAATAACTATTAACGACTTAGGACAAAGGAACCAACTAGGTAGTTAAAGTACGAGAGAAGTTAAATCGTGTCATAACTTAGTTTCCTCCAAGATGATATCTTTTCCTGCCATTTTCTCAGAAAACCTCATAAGCCCGCAACCCTATTCCATTAAAGTATAACAAGCACCAACAAAAGCAAATCAAGAGTCAAGACACAGAAGCTATATGTATATATACGAGTACAACTTCACCTGGTTAAATTTGGACGACAGAATTAAGGATGTTAAACTGAGCGACGAACCCCAAAGTATGATAATGAGAACTTACAGAAAACATTTATAAAACACCAAATGAAAGTGAAGAACTTCAAACCCAGAACCTGTGCAAGACTGCAAATTTATCAGCATTAGCCAAAAATTACCTGAAACCCCGCAAAAGAAGCCCTAAGGCGGTAGTAATCTCCCTTGAATTACACAACAAAATCAAATCCCAAAAATCATCATACTCAACAGCCCTGGGAATCCCATAACCAATAACAGGAAGAAGTCAATCCTCTGGAGCTGATTTCGCTCGCTCCATGCAGACCCTCCCCAGCTACAAGCCTCCTTTTCCAACGACTCGCGGCCTGCTCAGCCTCATTCCTCACAGTAGGCTCCACGTTATTAATCAAAAGCAAAAGTTCCAATACCAAAACACAAGCTTCTCTGCCTGTAATCATAGGAGAGTCCTTGCTTTTATAGGCTTTAACTTCCCAACACACTCCAGAACTAGTTTTGCTGGATAGCATTTAGAGCCACGGAAAATTCTTCACGAAGCTTAGGAACATCAGATAAACGAACAGTTAGATATCTCCCGAATCTTTTTTCTACACATGGCTTCGTAGAGATTCATAAGCTCGAACTCTGTCCGGCTTGTCATTGTCGGGGTGGTCCTGTCGGGTTTTAGGCTGTTCGCGTTGTTGTCGTCCTTCGTGAATAGCCCCAGAAGCGAGGTTCTTGAAGCCACCGTCGATAGCGGTCTGAATGAAATCGAGGTGGTTCTGCAATTCATCGAAGTTCCTCATGAAAGCGTTAATGGCAGCGGAGAGATTGCCCAGTTCGTGAATCGATCCCAAAAGCTAAGGCCGGTCGTTTTGTTGTGGCTGAGATTGAGCAATAAGCGGAAGGTCAGCTGGCGGGGCTAATGGTAGTGTTCCACCGGATAAAAACCCTAATCTTAACTAGATTTTCGCCGGACAGCAGGAGTCCCGAGCATGTTTGGTCCTACTGAAGTATTCAGTTTTATGCCGACGTTTTCCTTCTCAATCAATAATTTTTAATTACAAATTATTTTAATAGTATTTATTGTTAAAAATTAAAAATATATAAATAAAAATAGTCTCTTTTTTAATTTTATTTACTCAAATTATATAATAATTTTGTTTTAAACTTTTATCTTAAAAAAAATTCCAATATCTAATAATTTAATTTCTTATCTAATTTTTTAAATATTTAAAATAAAAATATTTATTTTTTTTTAAATAAAAAACAAATAGGCCCTTATTGAAGAGTGACAACTAAGCCCGCGTTTAAATTTGCCAAGTTAACAACATTACTTTGCACATTAAATTAAATAAAAAAATTGACAGGGCCAAGGCAGGCCTAGCTCGAGCTCGGGCTCTGTCAAGCCTCAGGCCAGGCAGTCTCCTGCATGGTAGGGCCGAGCCCGGGCAGGGCCCTTATTGTTCACAAGAACAAGCAACATTTCTTATGGAAAGAAAGGTATGATAAGTAGTATTTGATCTGTACATATAATTTAGTGATCTGAAAGAATAACCTTAATGCTCTCCATATTTACACTTCGTATGAATCAACAGAATCGCTCAATGTATCGATTCAGG
This sequence comes from Erythroxylum gracilipes, assembly GCA_026413385.1. Taxonomy (NCBI): domain Eukaryota; kingdom Viridiplantae; phylum Streptophyta; class Magnoliopsida; order Malpighiales; family Erythroxylaceae; genus Erythroxylum; species Erythroxylum gracilipes. Next base: position 23,976,021 of record JANZLC010000007.1, on the reverse strand, counting down.
ACTTTTGTATATTTTTCATTTACAAGTATACGATTTGCAACAGAAATGAGAAACCAGAAACCAACTGTGTTCATGAAACTACTGTGGAGATATTCTGGTCTGAACTATTCACCACAACCGGGTTCCCTGAAGAATCCAGATCAATAATGGCAGTGTCACCTGATTTAAACTCTCCGGCAAGGAAAGCTTCACTCAATGGATTTTCGATTATGTGAGTGACTGCTCTTCGAAGTGGCCGTGCACCATAAATCCGGTCGTAACCTTGCTGACACACAAGGTCCTTCACTGAATCAGAAACCTCCAATCCAATTCCATGTGATAGTAGCCTTCCTTTTAGCTCTTGCAGCATCAGATTTAAAATCCTTAGCATCTGCAACATATGGATATGTAAAATGGTTAAATGAAAGACGCATATTTGAGAGTTTATTTACTCAAAAATTAAGCATTTGTTCGTGTTAAGCTCCTGGTGTTTCAGGTATTCTACAGCCATGTCTAATCCTGGTTGCTTCTGAGTTGGGAAAATGCTTAAATCAGCCTTAAATGCTAACAGTTCAACAAAAAAAATGAAAAATCACAAACCTGAGCCTTCTCAAGGGGGCTGAATATCACGATTTCATCTATTCTGTTAAGCAACTCAGGACGGAAATACGCCTTTAGCTCTTCGGTTACCAATGCCTTCATTCCAGCATAAGATGTTGATGAATCATCAGCAGTCACGAAACCAATGGAGGTGCGACCACCTTTTGCGATGGCTGTAGAACCCACATTTGATGTCATGACCATCAATGCATTCTTAAACGATACTCTCCGTCCCTGCAAAATACAGTCCTTTTCAAGTTGAGAAACAATAATCTTCTGCTCAGCAGCAGTTCTTTTTACCCTTTGCCTGGAGAAGAAACCAGTTCAATCGATGTTGCCATTACCATGTTCAAACCACACATATCAGAGATTTTACAAACCTGAGAATCTGTAAGATGGCCATCTTCAAAGATTTGGAGGAGGATGTTGAACGTATCTGGATGAGCCTTCTCTATTTCATCCAGTAAAATTACAGTGAAAGGTTGTTTTCTGATAGCTTCGGTTAGAGTGCCTCCCTCACCATAACCAATGTAGCCTGGGGGTGATCCTATTAATTTGCTCACACTGTACCGCTCCATATATTCACTCATGTCTAACCTCAGCATGGCTGACTCCTGCACCAAGAAAGAAACGGATTAAAACGGTAAAACAGTGTATAAGGATTAATCTATAGCATTTTCATTAATCAAAATCATCACTTTCAATGACTGTCACTGTTCTTCAATTTAATATACACAAGTTACACAAACACCACGTTGATTTGGAGTTTAAATTGGAGCAGCAAACATAATTAGTTTTTATAATATGGCAATTGACAGGGCCTCAACAAAACAGCAGGGATACATGGAAGAGAACTGTCCTTTCAGTTACATAGTAGGTTCTTACCGATCCAAAATAGCAAGCTGCCAAAGCTTTTGTTAGTTCAGTCTTGCCAACCCCAGTTGGTCCACAGAACAGCATTACAGCTGTGGGCCTCCCAGGATCTTGGAGGCCGACACGAGATCTCTTAACAGCTCGAGATATAGCAATAACAGCCTCATCTTGACCAATTACCCTTTTCCTCAGCTGTTCCTCAAGACTAACAAGAGACATTCTTTCGTCTGCAGTAAGCTGCTGAATGGGGATTCCTGACCAGAGTGAAGCAACTGCCGCTATATCATCAGGACCAACCACCGTGGGTCTGAAAAGAATCAAATTCACAAAGTTACTTGAAAATAGATATGTTCCCAAGTTAATTCAGCCCCCCTGCATTTATAAATCAAACATAATACGAGTCAACATACCCATCTGTACTAGGAGATGGAGGTAAGGGGGATTCTAAAATTATCTCGGCAGAATCATCTATGCTGGAAGCAGTAACATCATTTTGGGGCCTACTTGTCTGAACCTGCTTCCATAAAACACAGGAATGTTTCTTGTTATTAGCAGACAATAAGGAAATATGCAATTGTACCTGGGAACAGCATTACCAATTCATGCATGGCCTGGACAGTTCTAATCTCTTGCCAATAATCATCTGGGGACTTCGAGAGTATACAGGTTTGTTGTTCTTTCTTCCTCCTATGGGCCTCAATATTAGCTCTACTTCCTGCCTCATCAATTAGATCAATAGCTTTATCTGGAAGATACCTATCAGCAATATATCTTGCAGATAGATAGACAGCAGCACTAATTGCTTCTGGTGAGAATGTGCAGCGGTGATGGGCCTCGTATTTCTGACGCAGGCCTAACAATATCTTAACTGCATCCTCCTAATCATTGTTGCCGAATGTCCAATAAAGGGTTAGAAAGTAGGCTGCCCAACCATTTAGGAAATAAGGTATCAGATTAACATAAAAATGTGTAACAAACCTGGCTTGGCTCATTAACCAACAAAGGTTGGAATCTTCGCGCTAAAGCTTTATCATTTTCAAATTGTTTCCTGTATTCATCCATGGTTGTGGATGCAATACACTGCAAGAGATATAGATTTGTTCAAACCTAGTAGATCGAAGCAAATAAGCCAACAACAATAGAATTTGTCCTTGTCAAATCTCCATCTCTTGTTCATATCTTCCTGTAACATTGCTCCTCAAACAGGTTTTTAGATGGATTTCCATCACTCCATACAAGCATTTCTAATTATGTAAATTTTCCCAAACATGAAACGAATAGAGTAAAGCACAATAGCATGAGGCCATTACCTGTATTTCACCCCTACCAAGAGATGGCTTCAACAAATTAGCAATGTCAAGACCAGCTCCTTTGTTCCCTCGTCCAACTGTGCCAGTCCCAACTAGTGTATGCACTTCATCGATGAAAAGGATAATGTTACCTGCAATGCATGCATGATTGAGTCCCTAAGAAATCACTCTCTATTAAAGCATAATTCTAAATGGAGCCACCTTCTTTCCGTATCTCTTTAATTAATTTAGTGACCCGCCCCTCTAATTCGCCCCTTTCCGATGATCCAGCAATTAATAACCCTACATCCAAGGACATCACACGCTTAACCTGCAGTGTAAAATAAATGATCAAATATCAGAAAACAATAAAAAAGGATGCAAGTTTTCATAGTGGGAACAACCACATACGTATGACTTAGAGTACATAGTTTAGAAAACGATAACAAAAACAATCATTTGTGGGTTAACATACCAGGAGAAAAGCCGGAACATCTGCCTGAGCAATTCTTACAGCAAGTCCTTCAGCAATGGCTGTTTTTCCAACTCCACTTTCACCGAGAAGAATGGGATTATTTTTTGTTCTGCGGCAAAGGATCTGTACAAGTCTTTCAATTTCAATATCACGTCCAATAACAGGATCAATTAGTCCTTCGCTTGCTCGAATAGTAAGATCCACGCAAAACTGGGCCAAAGCACTTTTCTCTAGCAACAGAAATCAAGTTGCAAAAGGTTCCCCTTTGTTCTTGCAATTAATAAACAAAGAAAGTACCAAGAACATTGGAATTTTACCTTTTGTTTTCTCTGTTGACCTTAAAGCAGCAGTTTTCTTAGGCATTCCATATGCCTTTTTGGATCTTAGAGATGGTTCTCTTCCATCTTGAGCAAGCTCTCCTTGAAGTCTGGAAACTGCTACAGCTGCCAATTCATTTACATTTGCCCCCAATCTGAAATCATACATTCGGGACAGAAATGGAAACTTAAGCATTATGTACTTTAAAACAAACAGTTAACAATCTTATCAATGTTGATGGAGAATGATAGGTAAGGAAGGGATGCATGAAAGCTGGCAAAGGGGACTGACATACTATACAAACACAACATCTTCATACTACTAAAAGTGGACTAAGACAACTCTTCAATCTAAGAAGAAAACTTAGATGTTGTAATTCCATACCCAACATAATGATCTATACAATCTAAGCAGATGGACCAGCTACTACACAAACCACAGATAAATCTACTTTGCATTACCACTAACAAATTTTTGGGTTCTCTGTATTGAGCACGGTCTCTTAATAATTAGTTGACTCAAGTCCCTTAATAGTTTCCTTTGTATATGAAAAGGTTACAGAGGAAGACCACTACAGCAATAAAAAGAACCATTAAGTCGTACCTCTTGAGTACCCTAGAAGCACTTCCATCATCAGCAGTGAATAAGCCAATGGCTATATGCTCTGGTGCGACGAAATTATGGCCCATAGTCCTCGAGTAGTCAACAGCAGCTTCAAAAACCCGCTTACTGCTGATAGAAAACGGTACATCTGTAGGCTTACGTATGATCTTCCTTTCGCTGGTAGAAGCTGAAGTACTAATTTCATCTGCATCTGTATCACCTCGCCAAATGTTTTGAACAACTTCGCGGGCTTTGTCGATCTCGATGCCTGAACCAAGAAACCCGTTTGAGTCCTTGTCCTCGGTTATCAAACCCAGCAACAGGTGCTGTGTGAAAACCAAGTCCTTGCCCAAAGCTCTTGCTTCTCTTTGAGAAAAAATGACAGCTTTAATGGCTCTCTCAGTGAATCTCTCAAAAACTGCAGAAACTCGAAGAACCCTACTGTTTCTGCGTGCACGTGGGGGTTTAAAAGAAACGGTTTTCTTGTCGTTGTACCCATGAGAAACGGAAATGCCAAAACACGAAGATGAAGAAGACGAAATTGCGACGTTATTGGAGTGAAAAGCTAATAGGGGGTCAAAACGATGCGAATTTTGTGATGGAAGAGTTGAAACTGAACCCAATTTCCACCTGGAGTGAACTGATAACGGTGAAGAAGATAGCACCTCCATTTACAGAACTCTCAATTAGCAGGTATAATCTAGATGGGTTTTCCAGGAAACACAATCATTAACCAAATGGTGCAAAAGATTTGAGCTTTTCTTGTTTAATTTTTGTGGGGTGGGATGGAATCTCAGAAATCTTCAAAATGGGACAAGAACAGAAGCAAAGTAGAAGAAGCAATGCAAGGAATAGAGTGGAAGGAATTGTAAAAAATAAGACGGTTGGTTTAGTTGACACGACAAGCCACCACAAGCCCCGTTTTTAGGACATTTCGTCGTTTGAAGACAGTACTGTAGTTATGTGCCCAGAGGTCCACTTTTCTAGTACTCGTTTCCAAGGTTGCTGCTCCTTGAGAATGCTTACTAGTCAGAGATGTGTACTTAGGACGGAACTAACAAGTAGACATTTGACAAACGTGTGGAACTTTGTTATCTCCAATCAAAAACCTTCTATAACAAAGACGATTCGCTGTTTAAAACAAATTAAACGTGTTCTTGTCTTGTATATGTGAATCCGAGATGGTAAATTGTCGGCGAAGAGTTACAGACAAAACTTGTTTACCAACCATCGTTGAAGATGGCAACTTTAGTCGACAACCAACGAGAACTGAAGAAATCGAACCCAGAAAACCCCTTCCCACTTTCTGCAATCGTACATTATCTCTTTTCATTTGTAAAGCGGCTCAATGAACATGTTGAGAAAGGTACAATCTTCTGAAATAATACTGTATGAACTGTGTTGTTAAAGTCAACGTTTCTTAAGAACATCTTGACAAAGGTACAATCTTACGAAATAATACTGCGTAAACCAATAAGTTGTTGAAGTTAGAGCTACGTATATGATAGAATAGAAGTTTAATAGTACTAAAATAGGTTTAGGTTCTTGAATTTTATTTTATTTTTTTAACGCTAGGTATCACATCTTAGCCGAATTAATCCTAAACCTTAAGACCTCATTTTAAGAGTCTTAGAAGAGGTAAATTTGGAACTCTAAGATCTCTTAAGTTCCTACGTCACCTGTATCTATACTGCTACTGGAAACAAGGCATCCGTAATTAATCTGATTAAGGAGCTTTGCTCAGGAAGTTAGAGGATCATCAACAGAAAAAAATTCCCATTTCTCCTCCTTTTGCGTGACTTAAACTTAAAACATTATGTAAAGGAGGGCCTTAAATGAGGAGTTTACACCATTTAAGTTATTCCTCTTTGTCCAATGTAATATTATTCTTGTTTTGGCATAAAGAGTAATTTAAATTTTATTAGAATACAATTTAAATTTTAAAATTTTTAAAACGTTTAAAATAAATTATCAATTAGTCAAAAAATCAACAAAATTAAATTTTAATAAGTTAAATTTATGCATTGTTATATTTTAAAATTTTATGAGAAAATATCATTATCGAGTTAATCCTCGTTATGTTATGTTAATTTCATTAATAAATTAAAAATAATAAATTATGTATATTTATTAAAAATAAATAATAAAATATTAATTTATGATGTATCAACAAAATTTTTAAAATATAAAAAATGTGATGTTAAAATTTTTAATACTACTTATTAAATATTTTATTTTAAACATTTTGAAAATATTATAATTAAATTTGAATACTCTAGAATCTTAAATTTTAAGTAAGAATAGCAATGGGTTGAATCAACTTGAACTGGCCCCCAATTGTTAAGACTAATTTTAAATTATATTTTAATAAAAGATTAATCACAAGTGTAACCTTTTTTTCTTTAGCTATGACATTTTTTATTATAGCAACACAATGGGCTGCTCGTTTCTTTAATTATGTGAACCTATTGGACCTGTCTTATTGTTAACCTGATTGGGCCAGTAACATTGCAATGAATACTCAAAGTATGAGATTCTTAAATTTGGAGTAGCCTCCTTATACAATCATCAGTTAACTTGTGAAGAGGTTATAACTTAGGCTAGATATCACAGATGATAGATCATCCGCTAATGTAGAGTAGTCATGATGGCTGTAAAATCTTGATCTACTCCAATAATTTGAATCTGAACTTGTAGACGTTCAAACAAAATAGGATCTTCCAACCTAATGTTGAAATTAAATGCTATGGTTAAAATAACATTTCTTGTTAACATGATTAAGTTTAGTAAAAAAATTTACCTAAGAACCACAACATAGTTAGGTTTAGTAAAACTTGTTCGGCTCGACTCGGTTCGATATAGTTTGAAGTTAATAAGATCAATCTTAATTGATCACTTTGGATCATATTCAAATTTTTTATTTTTAAATTTTTAATTTTGAGTTAAATTTAATTTCAGACTATACAATATAACTTGATCTGAAATTAAGATGTTGTTATTTTAAATTTTTTTAATTAAAAAATATATATTTAATTATACTTCGATCAAATTTAAGCTAATCTTATGTTTAAACGAGTCTGAATTTAACCTAACCTGTTGTGAAACGTAGATATGGTTGTTTGGTTAGATTAATTAAAATTTTATAATAAGTACAAAGTGACTGCTTTATTTAATTGTTCAGACTTTCTTTCATAAGCACATGTTTCACATATAATTAGATATAATATGATTTAGCACACAGCTGTTTTTTTTGGAGATTATTATAATATTGTCGTAGATGAATTATTAGAAATGACGAAGCCACACCACTAGTTGATGACGTAGAACATTGTATTGTACACATGATTTGTGGGAGACATGAAGTTGCGTGCATTAGACATATGAAAGCTTAAACTGAGGTAGTAAGAACCACAAAAGTTCCAATCACATAAAAAAGCAAAAAGCATATGATCGTCGTTCGGAACACAAATCAAAGTTATTGATGAATCGAGGGACCAGACAGGTGCTTTGTACTGTCGGGCTGTGCGATAGTTTAGCTTCACTTTTTTTTTCTATTGTAATAAAAAAAAAAGTTATTGATGAACCGTCGACTTTAGTGTATAACTATATAAATAATTTCAACCACGGTGAGTAGGTAGGTTGCTTAATTTTTTAATTCTAGTCCAAATTTTAAAAGCAACAATAAAATGTTTAAAATTTTTCAATACTAACTTGATTTTAAAAAGCATAATTATTAATACATGTAAGCCAAGATTTACATAACAAATGAAGATTATTGAAACGACATTGTTGTTAAAAATGAAATTCCCATATCAGTTTATGCAGCCTTAACCCTTTATTATCTATTTGATCTTCCAACACTCTCAGCCATTTATTTTCTGTTTGTTATTTTAACGCTTCAAATTACTTTCACATTATAGTATACTGCAACAGCAAACTTTTCGTTTTCATTTCGTTCTTCTTATGTCCTTAGCATGAGGGCGTCGGAATTGTGTAATTTGAAAATTGAAGAGTGAGGGGGTTGAGAAAACAAATTGAAAAGGAAGGAAAAACTAAAATCAAAGCATGAAGTTATCAAGGTTGTGTAATCTGATTTAGGTCAACAAATTTAACAAAGACACTAATGTTGTGATAGAATTAAAAAAATTTAAAAATTTGACCGTTTTATTTCTACTTTTTGAAGCTCGAATTATAATTACAAAATTGAGCAAGGTTTGAAAATTTTTAATTAACCCTTATTCTCGTAATACATACTGATTAAGATTTTATATATAGTTTATAAGTTAAAAAAACAGAGAAATCCTATTAGAGGAAGCTGTGGAGTTCGTGAGATTGGAATTATAAAAAACCAGGGCCTTAGCAATGTTTGGTCATCAACATCACACTTTTAGCAAGTCATGCCCCGTTACACTTCTTGCTTTTAATTTGTTTAATTTGGTATCAAATAATTTAATTTCTAAAATTTATATAAATTAAAATGAAAATTTTGTTGATATACCTTATCTATTAAATATTATGTGAATGTAAAAAATAATAATTTGATTTAATTTGTACTAATTTTAAAAAGTTAATAACTAAATCGAAAACTTTAAAAATATAAGATAAAGGATATGTTGTAGATAATGTAGAATTAGATAAGGCTACATCTCCAGCTTAATCGTTCTTCACTAACACTTAATCATAAGTGAGAAAAGTAATATGGCTATTGGTTCTTTTATTGAAGTTGACATATTTTGTAAATATAAATATCTGCGCATTAAATTGATATTATCAATAGAAAGTTCATGTCGTGGCTTTTGATTGATGTGCATTTGCCAAGTGGTCCTCGTGTTGTCTTCTTGTTCAAATGTCTTTGGACGGGCTTAAAGATGATTTCGTCCACACTTGAAATGAAACGTCACCGTAGGAACACTTTGTTTTTTGTTACTGTAGCTAACTCACCACATTGTTTTTGGAGTTGGTCGACGAACATGAACCTCTCTTTTCAAATTATTGGATGAATACTATGATTGGCTGAATTATTGCGAAACTCAAATTATTATTATTATTATATAGACATCATTGCTTATATGACGATGAATTACATGCTATCACTTATTTTGTGGTCAAGGCCGTTAATTACCTATTTTCACACAAAGAAAAAACATAGGTCTTACCTCTTTTTCTCTCTCTATGAGTGCAAGTGTTGGTCTTGCTGTTTATGTGTAAGGTGAGGTCTAGATATTATTTCTACGTTAGTCTCTCTTAGATTTTCGTTTTAGCTTCATGAATTCAGGGTTACAAAGGCTCTCTATTCGGGAGAAAGAAGACAGCGAGTTCATTGTTTCTCCAGAGAATGTTCAGACGGAAGACTTTACTGCAGTTCTTAGGGATACACGAGGTAGGCTTGTGACTGCTATTTTAGAGTTTTTCCCTACCCTGTTTGACCTAGTTCTTGCCGAAATTATGTCTATAAGGGAAGCTCTTTCATGGCTAAAAGACCAGCTTGTCAAGGTCATTATGGAGTCAAATTGTTTGGCAGCTGTCCAATCAATATTAGCTTATTCGCCATATCGGTCTGCGATTGGAATTTTGACCCTTGATTGTTTATCATTCAAGCGACATTTCTTTCATTTGTCCTTTCAATGGACGCGTAAGATTGCCAATAAGGCGGCTCATGCTTTAGCCAGGATAGCCTTATTACATGCAAACCCATATCACTTGACTAATCGTCCTTCTTGTTTAATCTTCATTTTAAATTCAGATTGTTCGTCTTCTGCTATTGTTGAGGGGGAAAGGCTATTAGGTTCCGGGTGTACGGGATAAGCCTGTTGGCTTGGGTTAGTTTTCTTTGCCTTCCCTGCCTTTGTCTGTTTTTTTACGCTAATGTTGATTTTATTCAAAAAAAAAAAGATAATGAATTACATAATTATTAAAATTTTCAAAAAATTCTTTTTACTTTAAAATTTTTAGAAAAAATATCTTTTAAACTTTTTTTAAAACGAAGGAACCCGTAACTACTATCCTTTAGATACGCACGGAGTAAATCTCCGGATTGACGCAATATCCTACAAGTCATGTCAACCGAGTATTCCATACTAGACAAGCTCTATACGACAAGAGAGTGTAGGTAAAGAGATCTGAACACAGGAACTTGGCCCTATGCCCCTTACTCTACTAACTCGACCACCCCCTTAGAGGCATCTTTTAAACTTTAATTAAAAAAAATGACAAAACACATATCAAACATGAACTAATCAAATATTACTAACACGGTGAGTCAATTCAGCTCTTAAATATGATTTGAACTAATTAAACTTAACTTAAATAAATGGTTGAATATAATTATAAAAAACTATTAGTTTAGATAAAATTTAATTAATTTAATTTAAATTCAAGAGTTAAATTACAATACTATTTAAGCAACATTTAATTATTGTTATTTTTAAGTGAAGTTTAAGATTATTGTTATGTTTTAATTGAAGTATGAGATAAATATTTTTAAAATTAAGATTTTAACAAATTTAAAATTAAATTACTTTTAAAAAATTTCTTAAACTATAAAAAATGTATATACTCTACACAGAACTCATCTTTACTATTTTTTAAATGCACAATTTTATTTATTCAAAAGTTTAATTTCTTAAAGGGGGGTAAGATATTTTGTTGTGATTATGATATTTTTATTAAATTTTATTTATATATTTATATGGTTTGATGAAATAGTTGCCCACCATCCTAAGTCAAATTCTCTCGTCCGGTTCTAATTCTCTTCCATTAAATTTTATTTATATATTTAACTGGAACAGAGAATGTTACGTGGGATAGTGGATAACTATTTCATCAATCCATCCACTGAAACTCTGCATTATTATGATTGGTCAAAAAGATCGAAAAAGACTGAAGATATTAAAACGAACGCTTAAAAAGTATTTTCTTTTGATTTCACCTTTAAACCCGAAAATGGCAAAGAACATGTTTCACGAGCCTACGGTAGGCCCGTGAAATTACAACCATTCAATTCCACTCAAGAAAAGACGTAAGTATGATAAATAAAAATAATTAAAATTTAAAAAATATCAACTTTATTGAGTTTTACAAGATTAATCTAAATTTTAAATAGTGATATTAAAATATTTTAATTTTCAATTTTTAACAAAAGTAATTATTAACGAGTATAATTTGATGGGCCATTTGAGATAAGTATTTTTATCTGTCACGTATTGTATTTATGTTATTATGAATTTTAATATTTAACAAATTAAAAATATCAAATATTATTAAATGATAATGAAATAAAACATTGGAGAGAATTATTTTAAAGTTTTTAAATATTTTTAATTTATTAAATAACAAATTACTGGTAAACTTGAAAATTAATCAAGGAACAACTTTTAAAAATATAGTCTTTATGATAATGGTTACCATTCAATATAAATAAGAAATCTTTTTAATGAGAAATCTTTTTTTTTGAATTTTTTTTTGAGAATTCTTAACATGTTAATTAAGTATTTTTGGTAAATACTGTTACAAATGAGCAATTCAACTTCAAGTAAGAGATTTGGTCAAATTAATTAAATGCACACTTTAACATTTAATACAAACATGCATTTTAATAATTGTTAGAGATGAAATTAATTATTTTAAATTTTGTTTGATCTCATTTTAATTTAATTTAATTTCATATGTATATATATGTGTGTATGTGTGGAAACGAACGAACTCACAGCCGCTATCTTTTGGATGTATACTGGGTAAACCTTCAGATTGATTCAATAACCTGCAATCATACTAATCGACTACTTTAAATTAGGCAAGCCTTATACGACAGATTCGATTGAGAGAGCGTAAATAGGGAGATTCAAATATAAAACCTTTTGACTTCATACTCTCCACTTCACTAACTCTAACACCATTTTTTATATTCTTTCAAGTTCACAAGTGAATTTGACAAAATTTACAATTTAGAATAATAATAATAAATTAGTTAAGTTTGAGTTTGAGCTAAAATATAATGAATTAAATTAATTTTACCGATTTTAATATTTTTTAGACGTGATCTTAACTCCGAGCCGACCTTACCTGGACGCAATTACAACCTAATGATCACTACATAAATTCCTAAAAATTCCGAGAATTTGATATGATGATTCGAACACATACTCTCTATCGAAGGGAATTCACTCGCTGGACCACCTTAAGACAAAAGTGAGTACCAAGACTGTTTGTGAATAATTTCAATTTCCACACCTGTACAATACAATCATGTAGGTTAATTTTTATTTTTTAATAAGGTTTAGCCCATAAAATGAGATCATATCTTTCTCATTTTGATTATGGTATTCTTATAATATTCTATTAAATCTCATCTACACATTTATGTAGATCTTACATAAATATATAGATAAGATTTTCTTTTTATAAGCCCACGAGATATTTTAGAAGGATCCCAACTGTAGAAAAATGCCTTTAAGTCATCTACTTTCAAACTAATCATCGCTCGCACCGAGTCAACCCATAAGAGGTAAAGTATTGACCAAATAGATTTCTCCATTCTTAAGACTCAAACTCGAGACTTCTGGTTAAGAGATGAGAGTGCTTAACCACTCACACCAACCTATTAGATTTAATGTAACAAGGTTAAAACAGATCATCCGAAACAAATGATTTGATGTGTCATGGAATCAAATTTTAGTTATTTCATTTCATTTTTTTTAATTACAAAAACCTACATCAATGATTTCCAGTTCAGACCATACATCGTCTATGTCCTGTCTCTGAATGCATTTTCTTATTTAAACCGGACATCCCACGTCAAGAGAGTTGTTAACAAGAACCAAAAATCAGGGAAGTTCCATCCATTCTGTCTGTGTAGTCAGATTTAAATCATCTCCTGTTGAATCATTCCCTTTTAGCTTTCCAATCTCCTTGTGGACAGAAACCTTGAAAGCTTCTGTACACCTGACTGGTTTTATAGTATATTCACACGTAAAGCTTGAAGCTTTTAGCAGCTGTACAATTTCTGCATCGCCCCAGATGCAAGAAACAGGTAGAGAAGATCGTCAACAGCCTGGGACAGAGCTCGTTGGTAGTATTTCTTACAGTGGTCCACTGGGTGGTGGACCTCTAAACAAGAGAGCAGGAAGAAGAAGTGCAGGGTTCAGCATACCAGAAAATAGAGAGGGTCATGAAGAACCATACAAGGAGGTCACACTCGACGTACACGACGATTCTGTGGCCGTTCACAGTGTTAAACCTGCCAACAGCGACAAAGAAGCTGCTGATAGTACACTACTAGCCAAAGGCCTGAAAAGAAAATCTGCTTCAAATGTAGTCAGGAATGCTTCAGCCAGGATCAAACAAGTTTCTCAAGAGTTCAAGCGCTACGCTTCTTTCTCCAAGAGACCACCACCTGTCCGACTTGAACGGACCAAATCTTCGGCGGCTTATGCTTTGAAAGGACTAAAGTTTATCAGCAAGACTGATGGAGCATCAGGGTGGCCTGCTGTAGAGAAGCGTTTTGATGAAATTACTGCTTCAAGCAATGGCTTGCTTCCTCGTTCTCGGTTCTGCGAATGCATAGGTGCACAAACTTTCATAGTAAAACTCCATAGATTTTAGTATTTATGTAAAGATTTCAGTTTTGGAGATTCTGATATGAATTGTTGTTGAAATGATAGGAATGAAGGAGTCCAAGGAGTTTGCTGGAGAGTTGTTCAATGCACTTGCTAGAAAACGGAACATAACTGGCGATTCCATTTGTAAGGAAGAGCTAAGGCAGTTCTGGGAGCAGATTTCTGATCAGAGCTTCGACTCCAGGCTTCAGACTTTCTTTGACATGTAAGTTTCTGCTTCATTCTTTTCAGGCTTCAACAAATCAGTCAAGCTTTTCAACGTTCCCAAGAAAATTCTACTAAATTTGCAGGGTTGATAAAGACGCCGATGGCAAACTTACTGAGGTGGAAGTCAGAGAGGTGAGGTCTCTTAATTTTTCATATTCATCTCAAGGAAACAACTCAGTGTTTTGCTTCTGCAGATTATCACTCTCAGTGCTTCTGCAAACAAGCTCTCATCCATCCAGAAGAAAGCAGAGGAATATGCAAGGCTGATAATGGAAGAGCTAGATCCAGAAAAACATGGATACATCATGGTAAAGAGGCTAAATCAATTCACAGTTAGATCCTTTCACTTGTTTGATCACTAATCTTGTTTGATGTTTTGGCGGTAAACAGATAGAGAACCTGGAAACGCTTCTATTGCAAGGAGCAAAACAGTCTGCAATAGCAGGAGAGAGCAAAAAATTAAGCAAAATGTTAAGCCAGAAGCTGAAACCTACACTTGATGATAACCCGGTAAGAAGATGGGGTAGGCGCACCAAGTACTTCATATTGGACAATTGGCAGAGATTTTGGGTAATGGCTCTATGGATTGGTGTTATGGCTGGCTTATTTGCATACAAGTATGTGCAGTATCGACACAGAGCAGCTTATGAGGTTATGGGAAACTGTGTTTGCATAGCCAAAGGAGCAGGTGAGACTCTCAAGTTGAACATGGCTCTGATTCTACTACCAGTCTGCAGGAACACACTGACCTGGCTCAGGAACAAGACCAAATTGAGTGTTGTAGTCCCTTTTGATGATCATCTCAATTTCCACAAGGTATTGTCTTGCTTTTCCATTTTAGATATTCTGCAGAAGGATTCTACAGATTGAACAAAGAAAGGTTTCGTGTGTTCTTTTTCCAGGTGATAGCAGTGGGAATCACAATTGGGGTTGGCATACATGGGATATTTCATTTGGCCTGTGACTTCCCTAGACTAATTCATGCAAGTGCAGAGAAGTGGAAGCTGATGGAGCCATTTTTCGGGAATCACCCTACAAACTACTCCTACTTTCTTAAGTCAGTGGAGGGAGTAACTGGAATCATAATGGTGATCTTGATGGGAATAGCCTTCACATTAGCTACAACTTGGTTCAGGCGCGGTCAGATCAAGAACAAGTTCCTCAAGAAACTCACTGGTTTCAATGCCTTTTGGTACTCTCACCATCTCTTCATCATTGTCTACACTCTGCTCATTGTGCATGGCCATTACTTGTACCTGGCACATGAGTGGTACAAGAAGACAGTAAGCTCCTAACTCCTCCTGTTATGGCATCTAGACATTTCATGTTCTTTGATTCTTTGAATTAGTGAATTCTTGCACTCAATAGTTTCTCTGAAATGGCAGACTTGGATGTACTTAACTGTTCCCATTACACTTTACGCTGGGGAGAGACTTATCAGAGCACTAAGATCTAGCACTGAAGCTGTTACTATAAAAAAGGTTAATCGAACAATCTCTTACTATGAACATATTATATGTGGACTTGCAGTTGTTAAACTATCTCCCCTTGTACAATATACAATATTCCAGGCAGCCATTTATTCTGGAAATGTATTAGCACTTCACATGTCAAAGCCTCAGGGATTCAGATACAAGAGTGGACAGTACATGTTTGTGAATTGTGCTGCTGTCTCTCCATTTGAATGGTCAGTAACCACTAAACTGTTTTTTACTTGTATTGGCCATTGATGAATTGACTGCAACTGCATAATATCCAGGCATCCATTTTCGATCACTTCAGCCCCTGGAGATGATTATCTAAGCGTTCATATCAGAGCTGTCGGTGACTGGACAAACGAACTTAGAAACGTGTTCACGAAGGTGTGTTTTTTCTTTCAATCTTTTGTTTAATGATAAGATTCGAACTTTGGAAACGGAATTGTTTAATCAGTCGACTCCTGTAATTTTTTGATAATTTGTTAAGGTATGTCAACCACCTACTACTGGGAAAAGTGGACTCTTAAGAGCTGACTGCTTCCAAGGAAACGACAACCTCAAGTAAGTCATCACGTTCAACGTCCTTGAATCAGGACATGTTCTAATGTCTCCAGAAATGAAGACAGGTCATACGTTGGAGATCAACTTATAAATTATGAATCCATTATGAAGTTGGTGTGAAGCTGTCATATTACGTGACAAGCATTTTAAATAGGGTCAACCTTGTTGTCTAGGCAAGAATCTTAATTAGTTGGTTGCAACATACTGATTTTCTTAATAGATCCACACAAAAGCAACGTGCTCTTGGATCTTGCACGTTGTTCATATTGCATTCCTGTAACTAAAAAATATACCCCAAGTGGAGTAGGAGTACTGGAATTACTACATCCACTGAGTTCTGGGATTTTGACAGGCTAGTAATTCTCGTACTTCCAACAAATGGTAATGTGAATTTACGACAGGTTATGGAGGTTCTAATCAATGTTCCTTGGAATTAGACAAGTCTGCCAACTTTGTTTAAGAGATGTCCTTAACTTGTGTAAATTTCTCGTCATATCACATGCACTTTTCCATCAGAGAATGTGATATCTAACAGAAACCTAATGTAATGATCTGGTTTACTAACGACGGTAATGATTGAACAGCTTTCCAAGGGTTGTGATTGATGGTCCATACGGTGCACCAGCGCAAGACTTCTGGAAATACGAGGTAGTCCTGCTTGTTGGTCTAGGAATTGGAGCAACTCCGATGATCAGCATTGTCAAGGACATAGCGCGCAACTTAAGGGCCATGGAAGAAGAAGCGAATGCAATAGAAAATGGAACTCTCGACACAAGGAACAACTCATCGCCGGTGAGAAAACTGAGCCCAAATTCACAGAAACGAAGAGAACACTTCAAGATCAGAAGGGCATACTTTTACTGGGTGACAAAAGAGCAAGGTTCCTTCGACTGGTTCAAAGGGGCCATGGACGAAGTGGTTGAACTTGACCATAACCATGTCATTGAACTCAATAACTACTGCACCAGTGTGTATGAAGAGGATGATGTGAGGTCAGCTCTCATCACGATGCTCCAACAACTCAATCATGCCAAAAATGGTGTCGACATTGTCTCTGGCACACGAGTCAAGTCCCATTTTGCCAAGCCTGATTGGAACAATGTCTACAAGAACATTGCACTTAACCATCCCGATTCCCGAGTTGGTAAGTCAACTTTCTAACTATGTTGAACTTCATATATATATATATATATATATATATATATATATATATGAATTACTCATTAAGTTTTCCTAATCCAATCATAAGTTAATATCTAACTATTAAACCTCTTTATATATGTGATC
>JANZLC010000007.1:23929050-23949889 GCA_026413385.1 Erythroxylum gracilipes | reverse complement strand
TACTCTCACTCGAGTTCATTGTAATCCAACAAAAATTAACCCAAATTACCTGCACAAGTATCCAATCAAATTATCATTCGAAAGGTATTGATAATACTTTATCTAATGAAGGAAATTAAACTTAATTAAACTTACCTGCACAAGTTTCCAATATTTTTTTATGATGAAATCAAACTTAATTAAATTCTAAACTTGAATTGGACTAGTTTACTGTATATATTCTTGAATGTTTGAACACAAATAACATAACACTCAAGACACATTAACAGTCCAATAGTATTAACATTTCTTCAATGTTTAGAACACTAAAAAAAATAACATTCAAATAACATTGACAGTAGCACAACATTAGGTGAATTTCTTGAATGTTTTTAACACAAAAAACAGAACACTTAAGTTCTTAATTTCTAAAAGAATGCTGTATTAGAGACTTAATTGAAAGTGTAGCAAGCAATGAATAAACCTAATGTTACGGTCTTCTCTGCAAACTAGAAAAAGAATCTTAGGAAAAATAAACACCAAGAGCAATCAGCAAGTCTTACTTCAGCACGCAATGCAACTTTAGGTGGTCATTTTCATGACAAATACCAAATCAGGATAGAACATTGAGACCAGTTCAAAAGCAAGAACAATCCATCACTGATGTTTTATGTATACGTAGGTGCTGTATCCATCTACATGTACCGAACCTATATTATATTCACTCCTTCTAAATCAATTTCTAAGAGAATATACAATGGTTTCAAGATATTCACAAATCACAACCAAAAACTGAAAGTTGCTTGAATCAAACATATATGTACAGGAGGCTGTTTGTTCTTGGAGAAGAGGAGAAGAGGGTCGGCGTCGGTCCTCGGAGAAGAGGAGAACAGGGTCGGCGTCGGCGTCGGTCCTCGGAGAAGAGGAGAACAGGGTCGGCGTCGATCCTCGGAGAAGAGGAGTAGAGGGTCGGCGTCGGCGTCGGTCCTCGGAGAAGAGCAGAAGAGGGTCGGCGTCGGTCCTCGGAGAAGAGGAGAAGAGGGTCGGCGTCGGTCCTCGGAGAAGAGGAGAAGAGGGTCGGCGTCGGCGTCGGTCCTCGGAGAAAAGCAGAAGATGGTCGGCGTCGGTCCTCGGAGACGGCTGTTGCTGGAAGAAGACGAACATGGGCCACGGCGACGGCGTTGCTGGGGACACGGCGTTGCTGGAAGAAGACGATGGTTGCTGGAGCCTGGAGAGTCGGCAGTCGAGAATGATAAACGAGTTAGGGGCTTAGGGCTTTTGTCAGTTTTGTGTATATGTGTATTGTGTATAATGATAAACCGGCAACGGGTATAATGATAAATGATAGGGAATTAGGGATTTTTTTTTATATATATATATAATGATAAACGGGTAAACGGGTATGGGGGTGGTATCCCCATACCCGCCCCGATACCCGACGGGTATTTTTATTAACCCCCCATACCCGCCCCACGGGTAAAATTTGCTCCCCATACCCGTCCCCGTTCGGGTAATTTTATCGGGTACCCATCGGGTTCGGGTACAATTGCCATCCCTAATGACCTACTTTAAACTTTATTCTAATTTATCTCATATATTTCTTTTTTTTTTCCTACATCAGGGTATCCACCGGTAGACTTAATGATTAATCCCTTCGCTGATTTGTAAGCACCTTAAAGAGTGGGACAGTTGGCTTAACTAATATCATTATAAAATTAGTATATAATAAAAAGATTAGATAATTAAAATTTTGAAATAATATTAAAGAAAGATATTATATTTATCTATTAAATGAAAATTTAACTAATAAATTTCTCAATTTTTTAATCATAAGGATTATTATAGTAAATCTTGGTAACAACCTCTATCTACTAAGGGGTAATGTTGTATATAGGAATGTCAATGACCTAGGTCACTCTCGGTCTAATCCGGCTCGACTGCAAGCTAGGGTGGCTCGTGGCCCGATGGGCCTGGATAGGTCGGCTAGTGGCCCAACCTAACCACCGAATGACTGGCTTGTGGTTTGATGGGCTAGAGGGTCGACCTAACCCTGCCCACTATATTTTTTTTAAAGAAAAACGTCAAAAATAACGTTGTTTTTGAAGTAACAGTAGTGCTACAACCCGCCTATGCTTAGCTAGTGGCTCGATCAACCCGACATCCCTAATTGTGTACTACTAAATCTCTCTAGAACTCGTGTCTCCTACAAGGTGTTGTTGTTGTGAGGATTATTAATTATTGGAATTTATAGTGTTAAAAGATTGGATAATTACTAGCACAATTATGATATGTAAGAGTGACGAGGGTAATCCTTAGAAGAAGTTACTTGTGTCATTAGTAAGAAAGATGTTTGATTTTGATGAAATTCTATAATTTATAAAGTTACCATGATTTAGTTTTTGAACCTAGAATTCTATTTCAAAAAACTATAATTTAAGTTGGAAAATATGTTATTAAGTAATTGGAAATTGAAATATATGCTTTATTATTAAAATTTAGTTATAACTTTATTAAGTAATTGGAAATTGAAATATTTGCTTTATTGGTCAATTTTAATATGGATATATAATAACAAGAGAACAACTTTTAATATGATTTGCAATGTAAAACCCAAAAACTAGTTTTATATTTTATTATAATTTTATTTGCAATGTACAATTATCCTATAAATTTTATCATATATATCTAAACATATTCAAGATAAAGAATACCTTTAAATAATTTATTACTAATTTACAACCAAAAAGATTATCTATAGGGCATAAATCAACAAAAAGAAGGTGAATTTTAGACAATTAAAAATTAATTAAATGATGCTAATCATTCGTATGTTGGTACAGTGTAATATGATTCATAAAAAACAAAAATTAAAAAATTAAATCAAATGTTAAACTGCAAAAATAAAATTTAAAGATTCAATAAATACTAAATCCTTAAAAATTAATATATATTAAATAAAAAGTATTATAAGAATAAATAAAATATAAAAATAGAATTTTTATTAAAATGAAAATAAAGACAACTTTGAATCTTAAAGAACTGAGAATATAAAATATAAAATATATTTTCTATAAACAAACTCTTAACATATTATGAATTAGTAAATAAGTTTAGAGTCATCAACGACAATATATACAAACAAGAGACAATCAAAATTTAAAGGAAAACTCAAATTAAAATTAGCAATGATTCATACTTGAAGTCAAAAAATAATCATATAACACCAAGTCACCCCTACATGAAATAACAGTAAAAACAATAGCACAATAAATCATCCTAACCAACAATTTAAGTAAATATAATTATCAATATTTTAAAAATCGAGTCAGCAGATAAATTAAAAAGAAATTTAAAGTTTAAAAGGTTCAATTAGTATTAGACTGTCTTAAAATTAAGTAAAAATTTAATAAAATTTAATATTTTAAAATATGATTGAAAGATGTCCTTACTCATCGAAAATTTAAAGTTTAATTAGAAAAAATTATTAGATGAAAATTAATTGATTTATTTTGATTTATAAGAATTTATTAATTAATAAAAATTCACCAATTAATTAATAAATTGAATGATTTCTAACAACAAGATTTATTTTTTTGGTCTTTGACCAGGGTATCCACCGGCGGATCCAGTGACTAATCCCCTCGTTGATGGGAAGACACCTTACAGGGTGGGATAGCTGGCCCAAGGATTTAAAGTTGCTCCATACCCAAAGCCAAAGATCGAACCCCTGACCTTTGGTTAAGGGTGGATGAGTCCTTTGCCACTCAACCACACCCCTTGAGTTAACAACAAGATTTATTAAAGTAAATCAAACTGGAAAGTTAAATTATAATATTATAACATTTAAATTAAATATTATAATTAAATAATATTTTTTTGAGCTATTTGTTAACCTAAATTAAGGCAAAGAAATCAAAAGTAATCCAAAATTAGGAATATTTGGATCAATTTGAAACGCATCACAACATTTAATACTCCAAAATAAATTACGTGTAAAGAATATCCACAAAATTGAAAAAAAACAAGAACATTGGAATTTACTCTTAACATCTCTATTTAGCGATCCTTCAAGTGGTCATGTTTAATGTATAAATGATGTTTTGTATAACTGTTTTGTTTCTATGAATATCACTACTTCTATACTACCTGTTTGCCAAATCCGAGACATAATACTTGTATTTTTTCATTTATATGTATATATATTTATCGGAAGCCTACTAAAAACAATCTCTCTCAATAAGTTAAAAATAAAATTGTGTACTACTAAACCTTCTTTAAAATTACGCCGAGATACTTACATTAAATTATTGTACTTTAGATGATAGAATTATAAGGGAAGGAAATAACTCATTCACTCCCCTTAAAAACACTCAAATGATGAGTTGTTAGACAAAGAATCAAGAATCTTGCTATAGTTAGGATGATGATTGAATTAGAAATTTGGTTGATAACAAAAGGTTGCAGGAGAGTAGGAATGTCATAGGCCGAATCAGACCGAGAGGTTAGGACAGCCTGTGGCTTAACCCGTGACCCGACTTGTGATAGGTTAGCCTATGATCCGGCTCGACTATAGGTTGACCGGCTCATAGCTTGACAGATTACAGGCAAATCGGGCCAAATCGATCCATTATATATATATATGCCAACGTCCTTTTTAAAATAACGGTTGGATCACAAGTTGAATTGGACTAATCCCTGCTTGGTTTGACCTTAACTTGTGGTCCGATCGGACTAACTACTTTTAACTTATCGACCACTCGTAACTTGATTAATTCGGACCAAAATCAGATCAGATAAGACAAGCCAAAATTGACATTGTACTGGGAGTGACGGTGGCATGGATGGCAACCATAAGATGGTGGTGGCGCGTAGCCTCTCTTTCTTCCAAACCACAACTTTTAGAATATTCAAATGACAAAAGTTGATTCTTTAGAAAGGAAGCAAGAAGAATATGAGATGGAAACATCAAAAAGCTTCGAGTTACCTTTTAGGCTTAAAATAGAAACTACTCGATCCGCCCAGTTTGATTTTAATTAATTAATTTGCAATAACTGATTGATTCTTAATGAAATTGGTTGAACTCTTCCAATCCAATTATATATTTATTAGTTAAGAATAATAAAATTTTAATTATTTATTTTTTTAGAAATGCGCAAAAAAATGCAAAGAAAAATTAAATATATGATAATACAAAAACTAGTCCTTATACTTCTAAATAAATCTTAAATATTTTGATTTTTTATTAATTAACATTTAAAATTATCTTTTAAAGTAATTCAATAGCAAATGATTAATCACTTAAGTTGCATTTAAGTTTTATGATCATAATATTAAAAGTCATTGTGCTGTGAGTAGTTTTTTTTATTATATATCCATATTTTTGGTGTTAACATATATAATTTCTATTGGTATATTAAAATTAAAAATAATTATTAATATATCTATCTCTTACATCTACTAAGAATACTTACAACATTTGTAAAAATTATAATTAGAATTGACCAATAAAGCATATATTTCAAATTCCAATTACTTAATAAAGTCATAACTAAATTTTAATAATAAAACATATATTTCAATTTCCAGTTACTTAATAACATATTTTTCAACTTAAATTATAGTTTTTTGAAATAGAATTCTAGGTTCAAAAACTAAAACATGGTAACTTTATAAATTATAGAATTCCATCAAAATCAAACATCTTTCTTACTAACGACACAAAGAACTTCTTCCAAGGATTACCCTCATCACTCTTACATATCATAATTGTGCTAATAATTATCCAATCTTTCAACACCATAAATTCCAATAATTAATAATCCTTAAAACAACATCATCCCGCAGAAAAATTTGCTTAGACACAAGTTCTAAAGAGATCTAGTACACAATTAAGGATGTCAATTTCGACCTAATCCGACCCACCTGGGCCACTGGTCGAGCAAGGCCTGATCGGTAGCCCTATTATTATTTTAAAAATAACGTCATTTTTTATATTTTTCTTTTAAAAAATATATGATAGGCTGGGTTGACCTAACCCTTAGCCCTTTAGGCCACAAGTTGATCAATCGGTGGTCGAATCAGGCCACTAGTCAACCTATCCCGGTCGGGCTAGACTAGGCCATTGACATTCTTATGTACAACGTTATCTTTAACTAACAAAAAGGTTGTTTCTATGATTTACTTTAATAATTCTTATGATTAAAAAAATTGAGAAATTTATTAGCTGAATTTTTATAAATAAAAGTTTATTGATTAGTTTTCATTTAATAGATAAATATAACATCTTTCTTTAATATTATTTCAAAAATTTCAATTATCTAATCTTTTTATTATATACTAATTTTATAATGATATTAGTTAAAACTTTCAAATATTTTATTTTATCAATTTAAATAGAGTAATTTCTCGTCTAAATAATATCAAATGTGTGCGGATAAAATGGATTAGAAGTTTAGAACAGAGATGGAAGTACAGGAATAGAGCAGGCGCTTCTAACTTAAGCGGGCCCCAGTGGACCCATCAGTAATCAGATTAAAAAATTAAAAAAGATAATTATTATGGCATTTTCGGTAATATTTTCGAAAAGAAAGGGTAGGTTTACTGCTATCTAATATCTTTATCCACCTATATATAAGGCCCCGCCTCTGTTTTAGAACTTGAAACCAGAGTCAGTCTCTATTTTCCTCGATCCGCCGTCTTGCAGTCGTAAACTCGAAAAAAGACCCAAAAAACACAAGAAAAAAATCTGATTTTTAGTTCTTCTCCTCAAGATTTTCTTGATCAGTATTCACAATTGAGAGATCTAGGTAACCGCCATTCTTGAGTTCAGCAGATCTCTTCTTTTCATCTCTTGTTTTCATGAGGTTTATGAGTGTGTGAATGCAGATTTCTAGCTGAAGTTTCAGTTTTTCTCAATTTTTGTTTGGTAGTTTTATTTTGTTATGTTGATGGAGTGATGCGTTTATTGATGTGATCGAGTGATTAGATCGAGCCATTGGTTTGAGCTTTTGCCTGGATCAGTTCTAGGTGGAGATTTGTGTTATTTTTGATAGATTTTAACTGCTTGGATTAGTTCGATGTAATCGATCTGGAAGTGTTCTTGCATAAGTGATCTAAATTTTGGATTTTTCTGCATTCTGTCTATTTTGATTTATATTTGGTTTAAATCTTTTACGTTGTTATTGCATTCAGTTCAGGGGATAATGGTATTGAATCAATGGAAGATTTTAACTTTGCATGATATATTGCAGTTTTTGGGTTTTACTAGTTTCTCTTCAATGGGGTTTATGGTTGTTATAAAAATTTTCTGTGTTTAGATCTTAGCTGTTGAAATGGCAACGTCAACAGCTGGCTCCACTGGATGGTACAGAGGAAGAGTGAAAGCTGTTCCCTCAGGGGATTGCTTGGTAATTATGGCTATGACCAGCAACAAGCCTGGGCCACCACCAGAAAAGACCATCACTTTGTCATCTCTGATTGCTCCAAGACTGGTAAAGTCTTTCATTTGGTTCTGTTTCTGTGCAATTCACGGCTGTTTTGGCATGCCAATGTGTTACTTTGTGATTTTAGTATTGATTTTGATTTTGTTGTATGTTTGTTCATTTACTCATCTGAAGAGATGGATGAATGGTGATATAGTTTTGTAAACTATAGTTTCGATCTTCTAGTTTGATCATATTAAAGCCATTGCTTTGTTTCAACTAGACCTAGCATGATCGTTGGCAAGATGTTGCATGCAAGTGCTTTTGAAGCTATACTAGAAGAAAGAGTAGCATCACGCATATTACAGTTAAATGTTTTGACTTTATGCCTTTGCTTCTAGGCTCGTAGAGGTGGAGTTGATGAGGCCTTTGCCTGGGAAAGCAGAGAGTATCTGAGGAAGCTCTGCATCGGACAGGTCCTTCCCCATTTCTATCTGTTCAGCTGGTCTTTGATATATGATTCTTTCTTAAACTCTTTCCTAATTTGGTTGGGTGGGTATAACTTGATAACTTTCATTTTTTTCAACAGGAAGTCACTTTCAGGGTGGACTACTCAGTGCCATCTATTGGTCGAGAATTCGGTTCTGTTTTTCTTGGCGACAAGAATGTTTCCGTACTTGTTGTTTCGGAAGGCTGGGCAAAGGTACCTTTTTGTTTCCTTCCTGGAGACTCTTGAGATATAATTTTCATTCTTCTTGCCTGTATTAATTAATTTAGCCACTTATAGGTGAGGGAGCAAGGTCAACAAAAAGGGGAAGCTAGTCCTTTCCTTGCTGACTTGCTACAGCTTGAAGAACAAGCTAAACAACAAGGTCTGGGTCGATGGAGTAAGGTTAGCTTCTCTTGCTCTTGCTTCATCATTACTTTCTATCCCTTCCATTATTAAAGCTAATTTATCCTTGCTGTGTTTTTCATATGCTTGCTTCAATAAAATACTTTTTAGTTGGTAATCTGTAAAATTTTCCATGATTGCTTTTGTGACGTCATTCATAATTTGTTATAGGAGTTGAAAAGGTGATCTATAAGTGTGGAAAGGATGTTTGAAATACTTTTATTTTGGTAAATAAACACAATGATTTGTGCAAATTTGTTCATTTGATATAAGAAAGAATATATGGGCTTGCGTATATAAATTGAAGCATGTAAGATGGTATTTGAAAGTGAGGTACTCATTATCTATTGCTGGTAGCTCAGTTCTGTGTACAAAATTCTTTTTTCCAGTAATCATGGAACAGGCTAAGCCATAGAAATGTAATGCACATTATTAGTATGTGCCATGATTGTTTTGGTCCTACACAGTACACTATGATATTACTTTTTTTTTTTTTAAGAAAACATCTGTAGGAATACTGTTCGACTAGTTCAGGAAAAGGTGCAATATGTGTGTTGCTTGTAAAAAATTGACATGACTTGTACATTTTAAAATTTACTCATTTCATGATGGAGAACTTTGAAGCATTTGGGTCCTGACTGAAGCATATAATTGAAACTTTTAATATTAAGAAACTGGGTTTGATTTCATAACCTCGAGAAAGAATTCATTTTCAAATTCGTGTTTTTGTTTAAATGAAACGTATCCCTTGATAAATTTGTTGCATCTTTGTATTTTTGGCTGTAGACTCCAGGTGCTGCTGAGGCATCCATCAGAAATCTACCTCCCTCTGCCATTGGGGATCCAAGTAACTTGGATGCCATGGGTCTGCTTGCAGCAAATAAGGGCAGACCAATGCAAGGTATTGTAGAACAAGTTCGTGATGGCAGCACCATACGTGTGTATTTGCTGCCAGACTTCCAGTTTGTCCAAGTCTTTGTTGCAGGAATCCAGGTATGTGCATTGCCTTTCATCCTGCATCTTTAGTTCTTCTTTTTTCTCGACTATTTTACCGGTATTACTGTAGTATCTAATATATGTTGTTTTCTTGTGTTTATATTAGTCTCCATCAATGGGTAGAAGAGCCGCAGCAGAAACTGTTGCTGAAGCAGAGATCACATCTGAAGAAACGAATGGAGATGCATCTGAACCTCGGGCCCCTTTAAATTCTGCACAGAGACTTGCGGCCTCAACAACAGCTGCTGAAGTTGCTCCTGATCCATTTGGTCTGGAGGCCAAACATTTTACAGAGCTTCGTGTTTTGAATAGAGAGGTAAATAAAATGAAATGAAATGTTGTGTTGTGTTATTTTCTACCCATGGAATGCTTTTACTAAAAGTTAACTTCAAATATTTTTTCTAGGTTCGAATTGTCCTGGAAGGTGTGGATAAATTCAGCAATTTGATTGGGTCAGTATATTACCCACAGGGGGATACAGCAAATGACCTGGCATTGGAGCTTGTGGAAAATGTATGTGCTGAAATATTTTTCTTCCATAACATTGGTTGTTGCTATTCCTTTCTTTGCGCCTCGGTCTTAGCTGATAACAATGATGTGTTGGGGTTTGAAATATTATAGTTTTGGCCATTCACCTTCCATATTGTGAAGTATTTAGAGAATGGGCATTGATGATACAAGACACCATGCTTACTTTAAACAATTATGAATAAACTCATTGAATAAGGATTCTGAATCTATCTCTCTGTCTTTCTCCACTTTCCTTAATTGTAGGGTTTAGCTAAATTCGTTGAATGGAGTGCAAATATGATGGAAGAAGATGCCAAGCGTCGGTTGAAGGCTGCGGAGCTTCAGGCCAAGAAAAACCGCTTGAAGTTCTGGACAAATTATGTACCTCCTGCAACTAATTCGAAGGCCATTCATGACCAGAATTTCACTGGAAAGGTAGTGGGTTCCCAAAATTTTGATGTGATTTTAGCTCCCTTTATTTTAATGAAAAGATAACATTCGGGTTTTCTTTAGGTGGTGGAGGTTGTGAGTGGTGACTGTATCATCGTGGCTGATGATTCTGTGCCCTTTGGCAGTCCTTTGGCTGAGAGGAGAGTAAATCTTTCAAGTATTAGGTGTCCAAAAATGGGCAATCCTCGTAGAGATGAAAAACCTGCTCCCTATGCTCGAGAAGCCAAGGAATTCTTGAGAACGCGCCTTATTGGTCGACAAGTATGAAGATGTATCTCTTTTAGTGAACCTTGAAAGTTGTTATTATCGGTATTATGATGTTAACTCGTTTATTTTTTAGGTAAATGTCCAAATGGAGTATTCAAGGAAGGTTGTCATGGGAGATGTACCTTCGCCTACCGCTGGTCCTGGAGACTCTAGAGTGATGGATTTTGGTTCGGTCTTCCTCTCATCTCCCACCAAGGGTGATGGAGATGAAACTTCATCAGCACCATCCACCACAGGTTCTCATCAAGGGTTTAATGTTGCTGAGCTTGTAGTTTCCCGTGGCTTTGGAACTGTGATCAGACATAGAGACTTTGAGGAGAGATCAAATTATTATGATGCCCTCCTTGCTGCTGAATCACGTGCTATTTCTGGGAAGAAAGGGATTCATTCCTCCAGGGATCCTCCAGTCATGCATATAACAGACCTTACCACAGTGAGTATGCTAATCCTTTTTGGATACTCTCTCTACCCTATGAGGTCCAGTTGATTTACTAAATGAGCTTCATTCAGGCATCGGTCAAGAAAGCAAGGGATTTCTTACCATTTCTGCATCGAAGCAGGAGGAGTTCTGCTGTGGTGGAGTATGTCCTCAGCGGTCATCGTTTTAAACTGTTGATTCCAAAGGAAACATGCAGCATTGCCTTTTCATTCTCTGGTGTTCGATGCCCTGGCCGTGGTGAACCCTATGCTGACGAAGCAATTGCGTTCATGAGACGGAAAATAATGCAAAGAGATGTTGAGGTATTGATATCCTTCTTTAAGCACATTTTTTTTCATGGCTGGATTACTTTCCTCCATTTGATGAGTTGATCTTGAATGCAGATCGAAGTGGAAACTGTTGACAGAACTGGAACATTCTTGGGATCCTTGTGGGAGTCGAGGACTAATGTGGCAGTGACACTTCTTGAAGCTGGCCTTGCAAAGCTGCAGACTTCCTTTGGTACTGACAGGATCCCTGATGCTCATCTTCTTGAACAGGCTGAGAAATCTGCCAAAACACAGAAGCTGAAAGTAAGAAGCAAGGACATTTGACTCTGCCATTTGTTTGTTACCTAGAATTTGCTTGTGATAATGCAACTGATTGTCTTCTTTTTCAGATTTGGGAGAACTATGTTGAAGGAGAGGAAGTTGTTTCTAATGGTCCAGCTGTTGAAAGCAAACAGAAAGAAGTGTTGAAGGTGATTGTTTCTTACATCTGATTGGAGAGCATGCTTGCTTTAAGTAATTTTTCTTACACATCTTATCTCTACAGGTAGTAGTTACAGAAGTCTTGGGTGGTGGAAAGTTTTATGTCCAAGCAGTTGGGGATCAAAAAGTTGCATCTATTCAACAACAGTTGGCATCCTTGAATCTACAGGATGCTCCTGTAATAGGAGCTTTCAATCCTAAGAAGGGTGATATTGTACTTGCTCAGTTTAGTGCAGATAATTCATGGAACCGAGCAATGGTGAGGGTCATCATTGTAGTTTATTTCATACCAATCCGATTTTAGATGCTTTATTAATTTAATTCTGGCTACTACGTGAATATTTGTGGGTTGTTTTATTAGCTCAACATGCCCCTACATGTCATATTCTTATTTGTAAAACTGGGATATAGGGAAGTTTCGCTTGCCGTGTTGTTTTTCCTTTAATTTATTTCTCTCTCTAAATCCTTCTCCTTTCAAGCCAATTGAATATATTGTGCATGTGTAGATTGTGAATGCACCACGTGGGGCTGTTGAATCCATGAACGACAAGTTTGAAGTATTCTACATCGACTATGGAAACCAGGAGGAGGTTCCATACGGTAGGTTACGGCCTCTTGACCCTGCGGTGTCATCTGCCCCTGGTCTTGCTCAGCTGTGCAGCCTAGCTTATGTCAAGGTTCCAAACTTGGAAGAGGATTGTGGTCCTGAAGCAGCTGAGTATCTTAGTGCTCAGACTTTGAGCAGTTCAAAAGAGTTTAGAGCAAAGGTGGAGGAGAGAGATCTTTCTGGAGGAAAAGTTAAAGGGCAAGGAACTGGGCCCATTGTTGTAGTAACCCTTGTTGCTGTGGATGCAGAGATTAGCATAAATGCTGCCATGGTTCAGGTACAATTTTTATAACCCATATATTTACTGTGCGGGTATAGACTAGACTAGGAATGCATTGTACTCGGTTTAAGGTTTCCTGTTATTGTATATATATAGCTATCTATTGCTCATAGCAGCAATATTAATTTTTAAGTGAAACTGACATGGGTTTTGGTAAAGTTGGTCCCAATCCCAATAGTATGGTTCTTGTTTAATGGTTCAATCCACAGGATAATATAATATAACTGCGTTTAAAATGACCACATGCCGTTATATATGTATTATAGTTCCAATATCATTTTCATTCATAATGATTGAGCCGTAACCAAAGTTGATGGTTTAGATTATTGATGTGTTACTTTCTGTTTATGCTTTTGTAATCTGGTTGATAATATGATTTTTCTGCTACTTTCCAGGAGGGTCTTGCTAGGATAGAAAAGAGGAGAAAGTGGGAACCAAAGGAAAGGCAGGTGGCTCTTGATAACTTGGAGAAGTTCCAGGATGAAGCAAGGTCTGGTAGGCGTGGGATGTGGGTGTATGGAGATGTCCAGTCTGATGATGAGGACATGGCTCCTCCGGCTAGAAAGCCCAGTGGTGGCCGTCGGTAAATTAACCATTTCCCTAAACATGGTTAAATTAAGAAAAATGAGAACTGTAGGGGGCCCCTTAAGATGCTCTTTTTTAAAGAAGTTTTGAAAAGAAACAAAAGAAATATTTGCAGCATGAAACTTGAGTTTTGTTTATTTTTTTAGTTTATTATTATTTTTATCACGTATACATTGTCATAATAAGGTGAACTTGACCCATGGGATCCAGTTTTGGAATGTAGAATCAATCATGATAAACAGTTCTTGGTATTTGAATGGAGTAGGTTTCCTTGTGATCTTTCTTTATATTATTGTCTTTGTTTGGAAACGATGGTGTACTTGTACAAGAGTTTCGCATTTCTTCACTCCTTAGTAGCTGTAGCTTACCTGATTTTGGAGCAACGGACCTTAAATAGGCTTTTCAGCTCCACTTTCATGAAAGCTTGCTCAACCAATTGAAATTATTACATAAGAAATAAGAAGTTTCAGATTTAAAAGGATTAATGAATATTAGATTAAATAATGTAAAATATAACTAAAAATATTATTTTTATTCAGTAAATTATTAAATAAAAATTAATTAATTTATAAAAATTAGCTGATTAATGAATAAATTAATTTTTTAATAACACAATCTTTAAAATTTTACCTTTCAAAATAAAACAATCATTCAGCCGAACAATGATAACAAAAAAGTAATATCAATGTGATTTGAGTAATGTAATCTAACCTAATTTAAAACCTTAAAAGAGTTTGAATATAACCTTTGACAGATTTTTTTCAAGTTAAATTAATTTAACAATTTAAAATTAATAAATTGAAATCTAAGCTGACAAAAATTA
The DNA here is from genome assembly GCA_026413385.1 of Erythroxylum gracilipes. Lineage (NCBI taxonomy): Eukaryota > Viridiplantae > Streptophyta > Magnoliopsida > Malpighiales > Erythroxylaceae > Erythroxylum > Erythroxylum gracilipes. Next base: position 23,935,891 of record JANZLC010000007.1, on the reverse strand, counting down.
AAATTAAAATTAAAATTAAATCAAATTTGGTAAGCCAATGAATTAGTCAGAATTCATACTTGGTTCCAAGTTTTTAATACTTTTGGAGCATCATTGATGATATTTCATACTATCTCGTTTTGAAAAACAGTAAACTTCCTCTCTTCAAGAACTGAATAATAGAACAACATGAGAAAACCGAAGGCTAGTATGAATTACATTTGATTAGCAACACGATTATGATATGCATTGAAGGAACATGAACATGTTGAACAGAAGAGTCATGGAAGAAGCGCAAAGGACGGTATAGAATGGAAAGACAAAACTTGGATGAACTGAATTGACAAATCAATATATGTTTTCCTTTTTCAGTCAACTACCTGAAAAATCAGTAAGTAGAGAAACAAAAGCTGTTCTTGGAGGTAGGAAAGGAACTATCTCAGCCTGATGATAGATAAAATGTCATTTACACTCTTCATACATCTTCTTTCATGTTCAAAATTAGGAATAGCCATTAGTCAAACTACGAAAAACAACTAAGCTTATGTAATTTTACCAAAAGTTCAAGAAAACGCCCCTCTAAACCTCCCCAATTCTCAGGCCTGCCTTTGTGCCCTCTTGCGTGGTGCGGTTGTGGCGGCAGCATTGTCCTCATTCTCTTCTGCTTTCTCACCACTGCTGCTTTCCTCCCGGTTAGATGTCTCTGCAGTTGGTTCGGGTTCGGGTTCAGGCTCGGGTTTGGGCTCGAGCTCAGGCTCGGGCTCGGGCTCGACCTATAACCCCAGATGGTAAAGACATGATGAGACAAATTTAAACCATATAAAAGCTCAAGAGAACTAACTTTATGATGCAAATCAAGCACATATATGTGAGAACATGAGAAGATTTTTTTTGAAAATTTGAGAACATGAGAAGATTTGATAAGACACTTACCGGCTTCTTGCCACCAAAAATTATCTTTAACAAAATACTGAACATCACAACCACTATGGAGACTAGAATGCCAATGGTGAGATTTGGTTGCTTCTCTGCCTTGTCAATGACATCCTACATAATTGAGTTCAAATATTAGGTCCATCCATAAATGTCTGACAAATTCTTGAATAAGAAGATGATATTTGACTTACAAGAATCTTTTGCTTGTGCGCACTTAAGAAAGGAATATCCGCAACCTGATACAGGAGGTCAAATACCTTCTTCTGCATAATTTACACGAAATGTCAGATCAAGAAGAAAAAAGAACAAAACACAGGAACAAATGGTGACTTGCAGAATTCATTACCTGGATGCCAGCAAGAACATCTGTGCTAGAAGCTGCCTCCTCAGCTTTCTGTTTCTCCTTCTCAACATCAAACTTAGGCTTCCACGTTGTATCCCTGTAGGTTGCTGCAACCTTCTCATCTTTTGCTATCAAGATGTTGTCAAACAAGATACCATCTTGCATGGTCCAGATTTCAATCCCAACAGCAGCAATGGGCTCAAAGTCAGGTGTGTCAAGCTCAAAGTAGTTGGGGTTGGGAATCTCCCTAGGCTTCCAAATACCTTTGTAAGCTGGATTGTCAATAAGTGGAGCACTCCATTTTCCTTTGTAAGCAGGATTTCTCTTTTTTGGCCTCTTCCATTCCCCACAACCCGGGGCAGTTGCACACTTTGGGTTGTCAATCTTTGGCGCTTCCCATTCACCATCCTCCTCGTCATCCCAATCTTCAGGTTTTGTGGCATCAGGATCATCAATCTCATCAGGCTCATCGTCCATCCATCCTTCTGGTTTCACTGCATCTTCATCTTCAATTTCCATGGGTGCATCCTCATCCCAATCATCTGGCTTCTTTGCATGAGGGTCAGGAATTTTTTCCCGTTCATCCCAATCCTCAGGTTTCTTATCATCAGGATCAGGGATTGTCTTGGCAGGAATTAGAGGAGGCTCAAAATCCTCGGATGAGAGGAAATTTGCTCTCTTCTTCTCCTCTCCATCGATCAAAATTTTAAGCTCATTGTCAGGTTTCAAAATGGCAGTGTAAACGTGAGAAAGCTTGTCCGAAGAGACAGAAGGTGGGAACTTAAGATGATGCTCAACATACTCCCCACTCTTTGGATTCTTATGCTTCATGATAAAATGAACTTTGTTCGTGGTTCCACATTTGTCGGGTCCAAACATAATTGAATAAGGAGACTCATTGTCAAACTCCTTAGCTGTCCAACTGGCATCCTGGGGCCTCAGGTATTTCAGATATGCACCACCACATTCAAGTCCATTTTGAAATCTAGTTTCAAATTGAAGGACAATAGTTTCATCCTTCAGATTAACCGGTTCATCAAGCTCCTTCACTATAGCATACTTCCTAGCTTTCTCACTCACAAGAAGCCCAAAATCATTATGTCCTTCACTCTTTGAGTGCTTCCACACACCTATCACAAGATGAAAATACCAGCACCAATAAGTACAAAGCTGGATATACTCAAACATGGATTAACAGAATTTTAAGAGATGCACGAATCTGGGATAAGGAACATCATCTACAAGAAATGTCCAATAGATAACATTCAACTATAAATGGTTAGAATTGTAGACGATATGCTTCCAAAATCTCCACATTCCCCATTTCTCGCACATTTATTATAATTTAACTAATTATGTAATCCTTCCTTTTCCTGCAGCTAGATGCATTAAATACCTGCCACAACCAGAAGACATGAACCTACTTACCGATCATTGCACCAAACCGTACAAGAATAAAAGCAGACACTTCGCATAAACAGCAGAAACACAAAATAACGGCGTACTAGTCCACTTAAGAGGAAAAAAAAGTGAAAATATATACGAAAAACTATCACTATTCACCTAAAACAATTCATATCACACAGAGAGCACAAATTATCAAACAACAGCCACTAAAGCTCCAAAAACAAAATTCTGCAATAATTAAGCATTTTATTTCAGCTAAAGACGAGATCTGAAGCAACACAAGATACCTTGATAGTCATTCTTCTCGGAAACAACCCATCGGCCATCGAACGACTCGTCGAACGATTCGTAGAAGACCTACAACATCAAATCCACCACTCACACTCATAAACTCAGTCACATACAAAGATATTACACACCAATGAAAACAAAACTCATAATCACAGAGAGATTCATGGAAACCAGTTACTTACCGTATCGTCGTCGGAGGCGCGAAGCTGGTAGAAGCAACTAGAAGCTACCAGAACGAGAAGAGTCAACCCGAGAGAGACGCGTTTGGCTTCTCCCATAACCACTTTCTCTGTGAAAACCCTAGAGCTCTCTCTACGTAGATGAAATGATCTTTTGATCCAAAAACTATCTCAAGATTCTTCTTGAAATTGGGATATTTTATAATACATATGCTTAGATCTGGAATGTCTGTGCATCACCTTGTGTCTGCCAATCGGAACAAGTAACACGTCGAGTGTACCAATGGCTTATCACCACGTCAGACCGTCAGCAAGTCTACATTCCTAAACTGATATTGATATGTTAACATGCAGTGTTCTTGACTGATCGGATTTATGGATTAAATTTTATATTTGTAATTATGGAAAATTAACTTGTCTTAGGGACACTAATTGGTGAGTTACGTCCGGACAAAAATGGGCTTGGTCAGTTCGGCCCGGCGTGATAAATTTTGTTCGAGACGGCCTAAGGCAGTTCGGCCCAAATAGTTGAGCCCAAGTTCGATTCAGTCAAGAGTGCTTGATTTTTTATTTTTATTAGAAAAGAAAACGATATTGTTTTTATATAGTTGTTAAATTGATATGCACATAAAGAACAAATTTAATTAATTAGATCATTAACAACAAATTTTATTAATTAAATCATTTTGAACAAACATTTAATCCAATTCATTCAATTATTCATAATATAATGCATCATCATAACCTAATTTTTTAATAATATTTGATAAAATCTTAAAATATATAATAATTCAATAATCATATGATAAATTTATAAATTATAATTAATTAAAATACAAATAATTGTTAATATAACTGCTTTTATAAAGTTCCTTTAAGTTATTTGACTTGTGTTGGAATTTTTATATCTCTTAGAAAAAATCTATTATTATGTTAATTTGTTATTTTAAATATTTGATAAATATATAATAATCATCTTTGGAGTACAAATCATGAGAATTATGTTGATTTGTTTTTATTCATCCCGAAAAGGTGCACGAGTGAAAAAGTGTATTTTGAACCTAATATTTACGTTAAAATATAGAACAAACCCTAACATTTTAAAACGTTAAAATTGAATTAAAATGCTTTCAAAATATTCAAAATAGAGCCTAAGTTGATGAAAAATTTAATAGTGTTAATTTCTCATAAATTAAATGTTACATTAATACTAACATGACATTATTTTTTATTTTTGAAAATAAAAATATATTCTACTATCACGTAACAAGTGAAATGATTATTTATTTTTATTTAAAAAGTGGGCTCGAAATATATAACTATAGTTTTTACTTGTTTCGTGATAAGTGAGACCTACTGTATAATATGTGTAACTATAGACTCCATTGTAAGTGATAATGAATCTTTTTTTATTTAAAAAATATATGTTAATATGACATTAAAGTTTCGTCCATTTAAGTAAAAGTTTTGAAAATTTTAAGGTTTAATTTGAGGGTCTCAAAACATTAACATTGTAAGTTGTAATTTGATGTAAAAGTTAAGGTTATAAATGCACTTTTTCCAAAATAAGCAGACCTTTTAGCTCTAGTTTCCAGGATCCCTTTCCGATGGATATGAAGTGTTTAACCACTGCAAGAAGTTGGCCACATCATGTCTATCCAGAAGGAAAGTAAGCCAGTGTCATCTTGAAATCCATCAAATTCATGCTAACTGGTAAGGTGCTTTGATTTTCTGGAACACCTGACAGAGCCTGGAAATTAATTTGCTAAAGGCCAACCAGTGAGGTGAGAATTCAGAGAAAGTTAATCCTCCGAAATCATGATAAAATGATCATATCAGAACCAGAGGTGCTGGTGAACCAGATGTTTCTCCAGGCGATTATAAACTAATGGATTGGAAGTTAGCATATTCTTACTCTTTATCTTCTGATTATTTCAAATAAATTCTGTTCAATCAAGTTAAAAGTGAAAACAAGAAGAGATAAAAACAGATAACTTTAGAAATTTTAGCTTAACCTTAATGTATTGTACTTAAAATTTTTAGCTACCTCAAATGTGTCGATCTGTAGATTCTTCTTCAGATATTCTGCTTCTTAGCAGTCCTCGCCGAAACTGTTCTTTTTCTCTGCAGAGTACGCCATTGTTGGCAAACTTCATTCATCATAATGTTTGTTCTGAGGCTCGGGATAGCAGTACAACGATGTTGTGACGAACTGTCCGTTGCATACCCTGGATTCCTGCAATTTGTCCCTTTTCCGGATTTGAACAAGAACTGGTAAATGCACCCTGGTTTCCTGCAGTGTGTCCTCTTTCAGGATTTGAACCACAAGGACTTCTAGTTGCTCCCTGGATTCAAGTAATTTTTCCCCTTTCAGGATTCAAGGACAATTTTGGTGTTAGCCCCTTCCTTTTTATTTAACAGCTAAAGTGTAAAGACAACCCTGTAGCATGAGCTCCTTAATTCTTGTGAAACAAACTATACAAGGCTTGACTAGTTACTAGAAATTGGCGCGGTTCGATCTTGAGTAGTTAGTTTCGAGCTGTGTGCTCGTACTTTGTAGGAATCCTGGAAGCTGCCTCCTATGAAATGATCAACCAGGAGACGTTATAAACTGTAGAGAAATTGGGTTTAGATTTGATCCTCACCGCAACGGAATAATCATGAAATTTTTCGTAACTTTTAATTATCTGAAAATCAATCTCTTTAATTATATAAAATGATTAACATAAATTATAATAAAACGAAAACTTAATTCGTACTTTATTCTGAAACTTGATTTTTATCTTGTCGAAACCGATTCGTCTTAACCACCGTAGTCACACAAGTATCCGGCCTCTAACGGTATCCACAGAATAGGTTGAGAGAACTTTGTAACTCTTACAGAGAGGGTTAAGCAAGAAGTTCTAACTCCATAGAGCTTAAGCTTATTTATAATAAGCTCTGGACGTTTTAGTAATTTAATTGAAATTAAATTTTAATTTCAATTAAACTTTAATTAGAATTACAAATAATTTTAATTAAATATGCTCATATAAGATTCAATATCTTATATTGATCCTTATTTATTAAATATCTCATATTTAATCATAAAGTTTCTTAAACTTTACAATCAAATCTAACTTGATTAAATTAATTTTGTTCTATTCAACTCATTCTATATGTGAGATCTATCAGGTATAATTAAAATTAGATGAATTAAAACTCCTTTTAATTTATCTTTAATTCTTCAATTAAACAATTTATAATTATAGATCAAGATTAGAGTCTAACAACGCATCATGACCACTCAAATATTTAAGAATGTCAAAGTAGTTTTGACTAACATTTCCGTGCATAATTTTTCCGTATAATTCAATCATTTCATTATACAATATTCTGATTAGACATAAAGCATGAAATTAATGTATACTCTATTTTGAGTCTAATCATATTAGTTCTCCGCCATTAGCTATCGATTCAATTAATAACATTTGTAAATTATTTACAAAACATTATTTTACCTTGGTCAAGGATTTCTTGAATTAATACAATCGAGAACAACGAAACATTCTCCCTAATTACTTTAAGGTGATGAATCGTATCTTGATCATTCAACTATCTCCATATAATTCATGCAACATTCAATGACTACCGATTAAAAAACCTATGATTAAATAGATCATAAGTAGTATCAAAACATAACAATCCTCATACAATATAACTTTGA
>JANZLC010000007.1:23904663-23921873 GCA_026413385.1 Erythroxylum gracilipes | reverse complement strand
TCATCATTTAGGAGTCAATAATTGCATAAATAGTTATGAAAGTGGGGCCAATTTATAGAGTAAACTTGGCTCAATCAATATGGTACGTTCTATAATGAGTCATGCAGTCCTTCCTATGTCTTTTTGGAGATACGCACTTGAAACCGCAATATATCTTCTAAATAGAGTTCCATATTAATTGGTTGATAAGACACCATATGAGATATGGACTAGTAGAAGACCTGGATTATCACACTTAAATATTTTGGGATGTGAAGCTTATGTGAAGCGTGTTATATCTGATAACCTTCAAGTTAAATTAGATAAATGCAAATTTGTGGGACATCCGAAATAGAGTTTTGGTTATCAATTTTATCATCCTATTGAGTAAAAGGTGTTTGTCTAAAGACATGCTACGTTTTTATAAAGATAATTTATTCTCAAAGAAAGTAATGAGAGTGAGGTTGAACTTAGAGAAGTTCAAGAGCCACAAATTCACATCGAAATGGAATAAGAATCTCAAGTTGATACATATGATGTACAACAGAGAGTTCAAGAGACACATATTCCACGACGAACTAGTATAATACGTCATCCTCCCATTAGATTAGATCTACACATTAAGTAAGGAAAGGATAATGTATCGCTCATACACGATGAGCCTACTAATTTTAAAGAAGCAATGTCTGATATTGATTCTTTAAAATGGCAAGAAGCTATGAGATCTGAAATGAAATCTATGTACAGTAACTAAGTATGGACTTTGGATGATGCACCTACTAGTATTGTACCCATTTGATGCAAGTGGATTTTTTAAGAGAAAAACTGACATAGATGGTAATTTACATACATGCAAAGCAGGTTAATGGCTATAAGTTACAAACAAAAACAAGGGGTTGATTTTGATAAAACTTTTTCGCCAATAGCTATACTAATATCCTTCAGGATCTTATTAGCTATAGCCTATAGCAGTATATCATGATTATGAAATTTGGTAGATGGATGTCAAAACAACATTTCTTAATGAGAATTTACAAGAGGATGTGTATATGATACAACCTGAAGGTTTTGAATCCAAAAGATTTCCTAATTAAGTATACAAGTTACAAAGGTCTATTTATGGACTTATACAAGCGTCACGGAGTTGGAACATCTGTTTTGATGAGACAATCAAAGAGTTTGATTTTATAAAAATGTGGATGAACCATGTGTCTATAAGAAGATTAGTGAGAGTGCGATCGTTTTCTTGGTACTATATATAGATGACATATTTCTAATTGGAAACATATTGCTAATTGGAAACTATATACCTATGTTACAGTCTGTAAAGATTTGGTTGTACAAAAACATCTATATGAAGGATATGGGAGAAGTAGCCTATATTATGGGAATAAAGATCTATAGAGATAGATCAAAAAGGTGGCTTAGATTGCCCCAATCCACGTACATAGATAAAATGCTAAAGAGGTTTAACATGGAGAGTTCCGAGATGAGATTCTTACCCATATCGTATGAGATTTCTCTCTCACAAATTATGTGTACAAAGACATAAGAGGAGAGAGATAAAATGTATTGTATTCCATATGCTTCGACAATTGGATCAATCATGTATGCAATGCTATATACTAGACTAGATATTTTTAATGTTTTGAGCATAACGAGAAGGTTTCAGTCTAATCCTGGTGATGGTCACTGGATGGTTGTGAAAAAATTCTTAAAGTACCTAAGAAGAACTAAAGATGTTTTCTTGGTCTATAGAGGAAATAAACCGAGAGTTTAAGGATATTCAGATGATAGTTTCTAGTCAAATCCCGATGATAGTAGATCACAGTCAGGGTATATCTTTATTTTAAATGGTGGTGCAGTAAGTCAGAAGAGTTATAAACAACTAACCATTGCCGATTTAATGACCAAAGCATAGTACATTTAGTGTCAGAGGTGACAGAGGAAACAGTTTGGATTAAGAAGTTCATCACTAAACTTGGAATGGTTCCTAGCATTGTTGAGCCTATAGTATTGTATTGTGACAACAACGGTGCTATTGCGCAAGCAAAGGAACCTAGGTCTCATCAACTGTCCAAACATGTACTAAGAAAGTTTCACTTGATCAAGGAGATAGTAGAGCGAAAAGACATAACATTGGAGCGAGTTCCCACTGAAGAGAATCTAGCAGAACCTCTTACTAAACCATTGTCTCAAAAGAGACCTTATTGACATATAGATGGATATGATATTAGATTCATAAGGGTTTGACTTTTTTATGAAGAAAGCAACTGATCTCATAAATTAAAATATAGAGATATTTATATTAATATGTAAATGATTATTAGAGAATAAGTCATTGAAGTGACCCGATTATGAGAATTTTGGATGGAATATTACTTATGTGTTTATAGATTATCTCATAATGATGGTTGTATAATTGATCCTCAGACTTGAGATTACAAAGGTATCTCGTGTGAGAATTGCTGTGTTTTGATGCTATTTATGAATCATCTTAGGATAATTCAGTCGGTAGTAACTAGATACAATATGAATCATACGGAGATAGTTAAGTAAGTCAACATAGTATTCGTTACTCTAAAATAATTATAGAGAATATTCTATTGTTTTTTATTATTAATGATTTATGGTCTTCTCTAGAGAGAGTGAATTGACATTTGAAAAAGGTGTTTTCAAATTTCAATTATAAGTCAATTACTAATTAGTAAGAACGAACATAATTGGATGATAAGAGTTGACAGTGTATCCGTACTTTGTCCAATTTGAATATTGAATGACGAAAGGATTAAATTATACATCATAGCTATGCATAGACAGGTTAAGTCAAACACTTTGACATTCCTGATATTTGGGTAATCATGACATGTTGCTAAAAGTCATTCATGATTTATGGTTATGAATTGTCTAATTGAAGAATTAAAGATAAATTAAAAAGAAAGTTTTAATTTATCTGCTTCTAATTAAGAATTAGAATTATTATTTATAATCATTGTCAATTATTAGGAACCTAATGAGTCACACATTTAAGAGCAATTTGTGAAAGAAAAATCAATTTGATTAAGTTAGACTTAATTGTAAAGTTTTAGAAACTTTAGGGGTCAAATATAAGATATTCGATTTTATTAAAATTAAATTAATTATAATTAAAGAAATTTAATTTTAATTAAAGACCCTTATGATTTTTCTATTTAAAAAGTGAAGAACATTTTAGAAGCTAGCACTTTGTCTTATTCCTCTCAAAATCAATCTTAAGAGTTGCTCTGTAGATGCCATCAGAGGTTAGACATTTGAACAACTCGTGATTGATCAATTGAAAAAAATTTCAAAGGTTTTTCAACAGGAAGACGAACAAGGTACAAATTTTAATTTGTTTTCTATTTTATTCAAGTTTATTCAATTATCGGATCAGCTCGGAATTCGTAAAAGTTTTGTTTCCGATGTGCCTGTGATTTGATCATGGTTGGATTCCAACAAGTTCGTAGAAGTGGGATGTCTCTAAAAATGAAGAAAGGATTTCATTTCTTATGATTGGAGATTTTGACCATGACAGGCATAAAAGATATTTATACTCCTCCTCAATCACCCAATCCTAGAAGACATGAAAGTGCTCCTCAAAACTCGTCCAAGGGTCCTAGAGGAAGAAGTAGTATACGAGATCATTATGAGTCCACAAAGATGGTAGAAAATACAACACTATTTTGTCTCTATGTCGATTTCGAGTTGCTGCACTTTGAAGAAGCTATATAAGAAATGAAATGAAGATGTGTAATGGATGAAGAGATTCAAGCAATTCAAAAGAATAGCATATGGGAGCTTTCTACTCTTCCAAAGGGGTAAAAGGTTATAGGTGTGAAATGGACATATAAAGTCAAAAGAAATGCTCAAGGAGAAGTAGAGAGGTATAAGGAAAGACTTGTTGTTAAAGGTTATAGTCAACAACATCGAGTAGATTATGATGAGGTGTTTGCTCCTGTGGCTCGACTAGAGACTATTTGATTAATTATTTCCTTGGCAATGCAAAAGAGATGGAAGATTTATCAAATGGATGTCAAGTTGGCATTCTTAAATAGCTAACTTGAGGAAGAGGTGTTTATCCAACAATCATTGGGATACTTGGTGAAATGACATGAAGATAAAGTGTTGAAGTTAAAGAAGACATTATATGGCTTGAAACAAACTCCAAGAGCTTGGTATAGCCACATTGATAAGTATTTCCAAAGCCATGGATTCATCAATTATCCCCGAGAACATTCTCTTTATGTCAAAGAAGGTGAAAATCGAAGCATTCTTCTTGTATGCCTATATGTTGATGACTTGATCTTCACGGGTAACAATTCAAAGATGTTCAAAGAGTTTAAGAAGGTGATGACTAAAGAATTTGAAATGACTGATATAGAACATGTCTTATTTCTTTGGTTATTGAAGTGAAGTAAGATGATGATGGTATCTTTATTTTTTAAGAGGCTTATGTAAGAAAGATTTTTGAGAAATTTAAGATGAAGAATTGCAAGCTCATTAATACCCCAATTGATTGTGCAACAAAATTGTCAAAGTTTGATGAAAGTGTAAAGGTGGATCCAACTCTTTTTAGGAGTCTTGTTGGAAGCTTGAGGTATTTGACTTGTACAAGACCCTATATTCTCTTTGGAGTGGAGGTTATAAGTTGTTTTATGGAAGCTCCAACTAGTATTCATATGGCAATGGCTAAAATGATTTTGCGATATATCAAAGGTACTATTGACTATGGTTTGCACTATTCTTCTTCATCTAATTTTCAACTTGTTGGTTATAGTGATAGTGATTGGAGAGGCGATGTTGATGATAGAAAGAACACAAGCAAGTTTATATTTTTCATAGGTGACACTTCTTTTACTTGGAGTTCTAAAAAACAACCCATTGTGACTTTATTTACATGTGAAGCCAAATATGTTGCAACTAATTCTTGTATCATACGTGCAATTTGGTTAAGAAGGTTCTTGAAGATGCTACATGTAACTTAAGATGGAGCTACCTCTATTTTTAAGCTGCTATAGCATTGGAGAAGAATCCTATATTCCATGATCTAAATAAGCACATAGATACAAAGTTTCATTTCATAAGGGAGTGTGTTGAGAACAAAAAAGTTGGGCTGTTTTATGTGAGTAGTGATAGTCATGTACTCGATATTTTTACCAGAGGATTGAAGTTTGAAAGTTTTGCTAAGCTGCGTGCGTGGATTGGAGTTATCAATCAGAATCAAGTTTAAGGGGATGTTAAAAAATGCAATTATATTAGTAAAGCATTTAATTAAACTTATTCTGCATTTAGTTCATATATTTTCAAGTTCATTGTATTTTTCTTATACATATATCTTACATTTATGATCTTATGTATCGTTTCAAAGAGGTGTCGACAAAAAATTCAAATCAAGTAAGTTATTTAAATTGTTTAAGTATTCTCTTTTATCTTTCTATCTTCCTTATTTACTAAAAACTGAGTTTCGAACTTTGGGTCGGTAGTAGCAAAACCTTGGGGCTTATGTCTTCCTTGATGATATTTAAGAATGGACGTCATCAAATTCAAGATATCGTCAAGCTCACACGATGCAATCCATTTTTTCTTTTAAATCTTTCTTTTATTTCCACAGTTCCAGGATATGAATATCATATGATTGAAGACTCGAACTTCACACAGTTTGAGTGGTTCTTACACGAATTTACAGGCAGGTAAAGAGTAGATTAAGGCTTCTGGGGGTCGATTCCTACAGATTTTAAAGTTTCTGTGCGAGGTGGGTGAGCAAAAACATCCTTGCGAATGGCATCAGGAATGTCCTGAAGACCACTCTCAAATTTTTGAACATGGGCCACTTTCCTGAGAAGCGACTTCTCCATGAACTTAGACGACTCGTCCACCACTTTATCAGGGTACTCCACCTCCGGTATCGTCTCTCTCAGCTTCTTCTTCACTCGCACAGTTGGTGAGTAAAGTAGCTGATGCTTTGCCGTGTAAAGACCTAACGTCGTCGATACAAGGATCATCCCAAGAGCGACATACACCGGCACCAAATCACCCTTCTCAGATATCTTGAAGCCATTTCTTTGAACACGATGACCAAACTCACCTGCTGGGGCATAAGGAGAAGTTGCGGTGGTAAGTGTCGTGTTTCCTCTCAAACGATTTGCCATCTGTTTCCACATATTCTGCAAGCTCAATTAATCGTGTAGGTCAGGACATGATAGCACTAAACGGGTTCTCAAGAACAAGTAACATTACTTACCATTGATCTAAAAGCCAAAACTTATGAGATACAGTAAGTAAGAAGTTGAGATTCTTGGTTTTCCTTTGCTTGAAGGTTCTTCTAGCTAGTGCTCCTGGAATATATAAACGGTGAAGATTACTTACAAGTGGGTTAAACGGTGAAGATTACTTACAAGTGGGTTCTGGAATCATGTAAACCAATGTAGAAGCTAAAAAAGAACTGGTGCTTATGTTTAATAGTGGAGTGTTCGATAAGAAGCATGAAGCCTCGTGAAGGTGGGTATGTAAGTCCATTTACTATCAGCCACGGATAGGTTATGCGAGTTCTTTCCAGAAAACGATGTGGGGCAGACAGAAAATTGAATGTCCCCAGCTCTACAATATGACGGTCTTCCAAGCGAACTGTTTACGTTATAAATTGAATCAGAAGTTCCGAAGGTAGTTAGTGGAGGTTAAGGACAAGGTCGCAGGTGGTCGTGGTTAAGGTGACAACAAATTTACTGTTGTTGAGTTTGGTCAAAATTTAAATGTAAAACAGATAACGTGAACGGCAGGATTCGAACCTGCGCGGGCAGAGCCCACATGATTTCTAGTCATGCCCGATAACCACTCCGGCACGTCCACTGGCGCCTGTCATTGTCAATGATATAATTAAAAATCCTAATTAGAGCCTGTCGGACTAAAAGAAAATTGTAAATGACGCGTGCCTCATGTAATATGATCTATTCATAATTTATATTATTTAATATAAAATACATATTATTTTTTGAATGAAAACTAATAAAAGATATTACGTTGACTACAAAAAAATATTAAAATTATAAAATAAAAAATGTGTCAAACTATAGCACAGATACGTTTTTCTCTAAAACAAGTTACATTTATTTAAGTAAGATAATTAAGAAAATTGTTAATATAGTTGAAAGTATGTTAGCACTAGTCTTCATCTTTCGAGCATTAAGGCTAGTTTTGCATTTTAATTGAATTTTAAAATTTTTTATTAACTTATTATATTTATATGTCTGCTAACATGAAAAATATTAAAATTAACAACAACATTGGCAGGCAAGTAAATCATAAAGTTATGTTTATAATAAATTAATTTTTTATATATTTTATATAATATAAAGTTTTAATTGATATTATAATAACAAGTTTTTTTAACTTTTGAATTAAAATATATTTTACCAAACTATAATAACATTCTAGACTAATGTTAGTAAAGGTACTTATAATATATAGCTATTGAATTAGTTAGGTTATTAAAGAGACTTTATGAATATAAAATTCACCATGTATTCTTTTTAGGCTAAATAGGTTTGTTGGAATTTAAGGTTAATAATGTCATGGGCTAGGGTTTGAATTATTGATAAGATCTTATCTTTACATATTATTTGATATTATCCCCTTTATTTTATATTTATTTTGGTGCTTAAATATAGAAATTAATGTTTGTTTTGTTTTAGGAGATGAAAAATAGAGATTGCATTAAATTGAGACTCTATTGATGATAATAACAAATTTAGAATAAAGTGAAGAGATTGATGTTGTGGATAAGACTGAACACTTGAATAATTAGAATTCGACCGGAAGACTTCATCTTATCCTTATTATTAAGGAGTTTAATTTTAAATTCATTTTAGATATCCATCTTCACAAGTTAGAGTTAGATTAGGTTAGATTAAAAAACCTTATAAAAGGAAAGTTCCTCACAACAGAAAAAGGTTCTTAATCCTTAAATTTTTTTGCAATTCTTAGTCTTTCTTTTAGTTTTGTTATTAGAGCACAAGTCACGTGTGACTAAATTCAATCTTTCTGATTCAAGGGGATTTAATACTTTGATTGCAACTTTGTGAGGTTTTGTATTTCAAACTTTTATTCGCGTTTTAATTCAAATATTTGTTGTTTTGAGTTCTCACATATTCAATTAATTTGATAATTTAATTTAATATTAATTATTCTATAGCTATCCAGGAATTCAATGATCCGTAACTGTCATGAAGGAATGGTACAAGTAGCAAATAGGTTATTTATGAATTTCTATATTTAACTTATGATGAATAAGAAAAATAAATTAAATAGTTGTACCTATCTCGATTATTTAATTTATGGTTTAGTCTTTTTCACAGAGCTTACTGTTATTATTCATTTGATATGGAATGTTATCACATTCAGTCAATAGATAATAAGTTTTGGTTTAGATGCTAGATTTGAATAAATTAATTTAGAAAAATTTGAGACTTATTATAGTCATCCTAGTATGTTTCGGACTAACTGCTTGAATCATGAATCTTTTTAGACCAATAATCAATGTTTCAATTAGATGAGATCTTTCCCTTGAATCGTAGTTTGGTAATCTTGACTTTCTTATTTTTAAATTCAGTTGATTTAATTTGTTTTTATACTAATTTCAGTTAATCAGTTATTTAATAAACCTCACCCCCTCCCAATTAATTTTATTGTTTGAAATTAAGAAGTTAGTATTCAGTTCTCTAGGAATTCAATCTGGTTCTACAACTATTACAAAAGTTTGGAGAATTGGTATTATTTTGGGGACTTCAACAACCCAACCAATTATATGTAAGTCTATTAGAAGCAACTTCCTCGACCTCACATTTCAGCAGAATTATCACCGAATGTTATTGTATTGTTGTTGTAATGTGTTGGGCTGGGTTGGATTAGGTCAAAAGTAGGTTTATTGACATTTAAGGTTGACATGGGATAAGATCATTTATACATAAAGGGCATGTTTGGACAACAGCTGATCAGCCAATTTTTGGCTGATTGACTAAAAATGAGCTGATTGACTTTATCAATCATCTATTTGTTGTGTTTGGTTGTTGGCTGATTATCAATCATCTATTTGTTGTGTTTGGTTGCTGGCTGATTGGGTTGAATCAGCCAACCCAATCAGCCAAAATTGAAAAGCTACTAGGATGCAGCGTTTCAAGGAATCAGCTGTTTATTTTTCTTATAATGCCAATTTTAGCCTTCAATTTTTGCCAACCTCATTTACCTCTCTCTCGTGTTCTCTACCTTATTCAGATTGCCAGATCCTTGTTTTTTGTTCTTCTTTCTATTTCTCTTGTATTTTACAAGTTTCGTCTGAAAGATTAAGAAAAAAATTTTAAAAGGGATTCGGGGAGTGTAAAAATAGATCTAGAATTTAAAAGGAAAAGAAAGAAGAAAGTGAAAGTAACAAATGGGAAAAGAAGAAAATGAAGAATACAATAACAGATCGAGAAAAGGAGAAGAAAACATTTGCCCTAACGAAATCGAAAAGGAGAGGGTTGTTACCATAGACGATGAGTAGATCTGGAGAGAGCTTTTAGAAGACTCAGTTTAGAGAGAGGACGAAGAGGAGAGTCATGAAAATGAAACGCGACTCTCTCCCTAGAGATCGGAGTTGTTTCAATTTTACTGGCTGGATTTGATGTAATAAAAATTAAAGAAGCTTTTGTCTTAAAAGTTGGTAATTTTTACTTTAGTTAATTATGTTTGTCTTGAAACTTGAGAAAGTCAGCAGAAGTCCTATTGCCTTTTCATGCCTTTTACCATCAAGAGCAACATCACACACGTATATAATTTTCATGCCAAGCTCATTTATTTTAAAAATATTAAACAACTAATATCATATTTAAATCATACATAATGAAAAAAAATCTTTATTTATTAAGTTAAATTTACTTTATATATGCAATTTTTTATATTTTTCCATAAACATATTCAAGTAGATAATTATTAAGTTGAAGTTAACATTATTATTATTACTATTATTATTATTGTTGTTGTTGTTATTGTTATTATTGTTATTATTATTATTATTGTTGTTGTTATTGTTCATATTATATGTTCTATATTTTTTATTAGAATTATAAACTTAATTTTTGTAGAATTTAATATTTAAAATTTAAATTCCTATAAGAATATTCAACAAAATACTAAGATATATAATATTAATACCCTTATATTTTTTTAAAATCATGTCCTCATAAGTCATTTTACACATAAACAGCTAATACTAAACAACTAATTTTACCAAACATCAAATAACAAACAGCTAATATAATCAGCTGGTCAAATCATCTGATATAATCAGCTATCAGCTAACAGCTGATCGAATCAGCTAACAGCTAATACAATCAGCTAATTGCCAAACAGAGCCAAAGTCTAAACTCAGTTTAAGGATAATATTATTTTAATATAAGACTAAGATGATATTGTTTTAATTGTTATATTCTTAAATTTATTGATCAAAATAACATTACTTTTTTAACTCAATTTGTGTCTATTTGAATCTTCCAAAGGATTGATTAGATAACAATCCCAATCTGGACAAGCTAATGTCTAACCCATTAACCTTGAGTCTGATCAAAGTTATAAAATTTACTCATTACTGTATAAACATCCTAAGAAAAGAGTAAGCACAAAAGAAGAAACTAAGCCAAGGCCTTAAGGCAGTTTGGAAGTCACAAACTCACAAGATTAGTGGTGAGTTGGGCTAGTTTAAAAGTTGTGATAAAATATTCAAATATTGTGTAACCTTTTATGATTTTTTAATTTAGCATCAAACTTTTTAAAGTTTTGAATTTAGTAATTAATCTTTTAAAACTTAAAAAATTAAGTTAAAAGGTTATTTTTGATGAATTATCATATCTACTAAATATGACATGGATGTTATTAACAAAAACTAACATTTTTGAACTGAATTGTTAAAGATTCAAAATGTTAATCATTCAATTGAAAATTTTAAAAGCTTATACATTCAATTAAAAAAAAGTTTAACATTTCAAGATTGATCATCCCTAAAAAAGTTTAAGCTCAATTCATTCTCATAATTTGAATTTGGGTTAAGGTGTGCTTTGAGTCCAAAACTCAACTTAAAATTTATTTTTTATTTAAGCGTAAATTTTAATTGAAAAATAGTGAAAATTAAAATTTATTTATTAATGACTATGGAAACCCAATTGTGTTTTAAATTGTCCCTTTGCTTTCATATCATGAGAATTGAAGAAAATGTGTAGAAATATTATTAGTAAATATTTAAGGCCATTTGGTTTTACTTTTTCTTGTTAAAAAATTAATTTTCTAAAATATTTATTCATAAATGTTATAAATTTCATTATATTTCATTAAAATAAATAAATAATTAAATAAAATTTATTTATAAACTAATTATTTATTAAGATGTCTTTAATTTATTTATAAATTATTAATTAATTAATTAATTAATTAATTAATACTAATCTTACACTCCTTTGTATTTCTACCATTTTTCTTTCTTTTCTACGTTCTTTAATAACTATACAAACTCAATTTATAACTATAATTTATAATTTATTTATAATTTATAAATTAATTAATTAAATTAACTATACCATTTAGTCGGTATTTTGAATACCAGCCAATATCAACGATATCATCTGTTAATTAATTAAATTAATTATTCCATTTAGTCGGTATTTTGAATACCGGCCAATACCAACCGATATCATCCGAAACCGACCATTATCAACCAACCTTCCGTTTCGTATCAGTTTTGGTCCGATACGGTATGTACCAGCTAGTACTGGCCGATACGAAACGGTATCCTAAACCTTGGTCTTAACCAAGCAATTTGTAAAAAAATTATTTAGCTTAAACTGTACTCAAAATACGTCTAAATTAAACTTTATTTGTTGGATTCTCCTTTTGCTCTCGTATCATCAAGAATGGCAGAAAATGTGCAAAACTTCTATTAGTAAGTATTGTATAGGC
The DNA here is from genome assembly GCA_026413385.1 of Erythroxylum gracilipes. Lineage (NCBI taxonomy): Eukaryota > Viridiplantae > Streptophyta > Magnoliopsida > Malpighiales > Erythroxylaceae > Erythroxylum > Erythroxylum gracilipes. Next base: position 23,909,897 of record JANZLC010000007.1, on the reverse strand, counting down.
TACATTATTTATGCAAGTACATGGCCAAGCAGGCGTTTTCAGCTTCATGCTAAAATAGGTTGATATGCATCTTCTCCTCCCTTCTTCAGCCAAGAACGTGCAACCACAGCAATGAACATTACTGCCCCAAACAAAACTACTGTTGGCCATGCATAGGCAGAGAGCTTCAAGTTTTCATGCACCTGCAAGAACCGATATGAATAGCATTAGTTATGAGTTGAACACTATCAGGAACGATTAGTTCGATTGCATTTCCTTGGTTCCATTGATCAAATTATTCCAAATGATCGAGGGAATAACTTGTCTTCGAGTTCTTGGCCATTCTGTTACATATATCAAAAGCTTCTCTGCAGAAATAAATGTAGCACATGGTATAGTAGAGAAATTACACGATGACCAACATGCCTAAACGGCACGGTATTTGGTTCCTGCTCTGCAACTAACATGTAGAAAAGACCCATAACTCCAGTGTGCTTAATGGTTGCACTGTAGTTGGATTCAAGAACAAGTTTCTCTCCTTGTGAAACCTTTACAGTTCCTGGCTGAGGATAACAGGTAGACATTCCTACAATGTACCCAGCCTCATTCCCTGCTTCCTTTCCTTGACCATAACTTGGTAATGATGTGCATATTTCGCGTCCATCCTGAAAAATTCTTGTAGTCATTACACTTTATCTCCAGCTTCATGAAAGATCATGTCAAGGTTTTACAACATCAAAACATACAACATAAACCAAGAATCACCTCTCCATAGAGGGTTGAACCAATCCCTCCAGTGTGCTGGTGGGCAACTCCGTAGATAACATAACCACCAGTTGGCATGGTCAAGCTAACCCTTTTGACATCAATGCACTTATCACTGGATAGACCACTGATACAAGGTTCAATATCATATTCAACCTGCATATAAAAGGTAGCATTCAGCATCCCCGTAAGATATGAAAGTGAAACATTCCATTTGATTTTCCTGCAAAAGAAATAAATGGACTTGCAAAATCTTAATACACATGGAAAGAAGAGGATATGGTAACAATTTTTTGATTTAGATACAGTCATAACAGAAGAATTTGGTACACCTGCAACAGTAGTGTCCGTGCTCTGCACCGGACTAGATAGGATTCAACGCTCCTAATTGTATTTTGTATTTCTATTGCTATTGCTTTCTACGAAAGTTTGAAGATAATTGAGAACATTAGTTGATTTATCCAGGACTATACAGGGGATGCACGAATAAGGAAGTCTAACTATACAAGGGATGCACGAGTAAGGAAGTCAACTTACATGGCAGCCAACAATTCCACGACTGTCTCTGGAACCATTGATTCTTTCCCCAGTATCAGTGACATCGAGTATATATATTTTAACTGGAACTAATGAACTATCCCAATCAACCCAATGCACAGTATATCGCAAGTAAAGGTTTCTTCTGGCTCCTTCAAAACCTTGTTTTAGCTTGCATTGTGTGTGATCATAGCAACATAACAAACCCCCATCGTAATTAGGCCTTATAGGCCGACCATATTCATCCACTGTGATGTTATAAAGATCACATTTGCATTCTGTGCATCCCAGTCTATCTTCAACACCTCGTGTATCGATTGCATGGACATTAAGCAACCATCTTTCTTCATACCCTGCAGGAATCTCAGCAGGATTCCCAATTTCTAATAAAGGGTCTGGAACATATGTAGCTGTTTTCCTTGTTTCAGATCCAAGACCAAAGTATTGTCCAAGAACACCAGCTTGGCATATTCCACTATTCCTTCCCAAAATGTAATCCGAGTTGTTCTCATCCTGTCCTTCAATCTTCTGATAATATTTTGCAACAACCCAGTGATGAAGATAAGTTTCATGAAGGGGAATAGGATTTCCAGCCTCATCAACTACTTCACCATTAAAACTCTTGAGAGCAATATGACCTCTAGAAAATTCAATATTGTAATAGTACCTGTTCTCTACCGATCCTGGTTCTAACACAAAAAGGGGTGACAGGAAAGTTGCAGATTTGATCTTGATTCCATTTTGAGATGATCCTCAAGCATAAGGTCTGTTAAGAGCCAGAAGTACTATAGCCAACGGAAGCAAGCACCGTCCAGAATAGCACACCATTGTTCCTGTCAGCTTCAAGACATCAGTTGAACTGCAATATGGCAAAACTAAAAAAAAAAAGCAAATCCAATTAAGCTTGGAAAATCACTAGGGATGTCCAGTAAGATAAAAACCTATGCAACGGTATTAACTGTAAACTTAGTCGAAGCAAAATCAGGTGAAAAGTTTCAGAAAACGAAAAGGGTCATCATTAATGACTGTTCAACTGAAAATTTCGAAAAAATATTCTGCCCATGGCCTCATCGCTGTAGTTTGAGTTCCCGAAAGTGGAAATGAATTGAATCCAAAGATGAAACAAAAAGAAAAGGAAAATGTTTCCGTTAACACCAATTTCCGACTCAAATCAGATGCACCAATCAAGAAACGGTAAACAAAACACCGTACCCAAAACCAATAGCTACTCTCTGCCGTCACTAAACCACAGAGCCTTCAGTTCCCAAAGCTTGGAAGACACTTAAATAAACAAAGATTGTGCCTTTAGGGGTCCCTTCGATGATGGGTTACGTGTGGAAGCCAGCCTCCTCCAAAATAATCTAGCCAATTGCCATAAAGTGGTTAAAACGTGTGAAATCCGTGCATCTCTTCAATTACCCATATGAGGACCGGGAGTGCTCCGAGGGTTTGAGTTGGCGACGTAATCAATGACGCCATTGATGGGATTAAACATGACAAAGATTACGTGGCGCTCAAACATTAATATAGCTGACAAATTTTGACTTTTGGCTGGAGAAGACATTCGTTTTTCCTTAATCACTAAGTTTATGACTAAATTTACCCTATCAACACAAAGAAGTTTATCAAATTCAACAGAAAAATTACTTAGGATAAGTCTATTTGATGGGACTTCCACATCACATGAGGTAAGCAACCAAATTATCTATATTCGGACAAGTGATTAAGTAAATCTTAAATAAAATTGTTCTTAGTTTTATAATGAAGAATAGGGAAAGATAAAATTATTTTTATAATTTTATAAAAGTTGTAAATTTTGAAAAATTATAAAAATAAAATAAATTCAAATATCAAAAAAGTTTTGTAAGCTAATTTTAAAATATTCTAAATAGTATTAAGTTTATAACTCCTAATGTATAATGTTACAAAATAAATGTTGGAATATAACTGTGAAATCCTTTTCTTAAAAAAAAAAACTATGAGATCCTATATTGGTTAGAGGATAACGAAGTATGCCTGGTATAAATACCTCTTTCATATAGACGTATTTTTTTGAATGCTGAAAGAGCAAAACTGTGAAGGCCTTAATTCGACGGATAACTCAAAGCAGACAATATCTATAAACGGGTGATCTGAGCTGTTATAATAATAAATTATCATAATATCATGATATTTTAAATGATTTATCTTTGTAAAAATAATTGATTTGACAACTACCATTGATTTTTATAAAATAGTGGTTATACCGTCACAATTTAAATTAAGTTATATACTAATTCATAACTTTAAATGCACACAAATTAAAATTTTTATAAACATATATATAAAAGAAAATTTTATTTCCATAAAATTAATAATTATTATCTTTTAAAAAATGAATTGAATAAATTTTAAGTAAATCACAACGGTTCTTAAGAGAGCTAGTAGTACGTAGTTTTATCCTTATTGTTAAGTAAAGTGACTGCTTCCAAAACTTAATGAATTAGTGATTTAAAATTAAAAAATAAATTCAAAGAGCTTATAAAAGGTCCAAATTACCTTTTACCTTATGTTCTTTAGGATTTGAATAACACTCATTTAAAGGAAATTCTATTGTTTGGTCGTCAATTATTAGGATTTGTGGGCCCATAGAAAACGACGTCGGATAAAAGACAGAACACTCATCAACAACCAGAATTTGCCGGTTGGAAGCTCGGAGTTATTCGCTACACGACATGAATCATGAATGCCTTATTATAATATGGTGTGAACACATGTCAAGTTCTATATTTTACGTACACTCTCTATTTGTCTATCTAGAAAACGGTAACTTAATGCTTATCACGTTCACACATCACATGCTCTTAATTTTTAAATCGAATTCGTAAGACTTCATTGAAAAACAAAAACTCGTACATACGAGGCCGACATTTTGTCTTATATAGTTTAGAATATATTAAACTAAAAACATTTAAAATGTTAAACTCAATGTAGCTTTGGACTTGATCTAATGTGACATTTTTAAATACACACTCAAAGATAGACGTATGGATGATAATGAATTGGGTTAGATTAAGGTTATTTGGCATATGAGTAATACTGGTAATGGAAAATGTCGGGTTGGGCTTGAGCCTATTTAGATCCAAGCTCAACTTAAAATTTGATTAGGATCAAAGCTTTCGCTTAGATCTTAAATTCGATTGAGTTTGAGCAGACTGAAGTTTGATAACAGTTTGAAGCTTGATCAACCTCGATCGAACTTAATTAAATATGTATTTTTTAATTTTTTAAAAAAGCAATGTTCTATTTTAAAAAAATTTTAGGATTTGGACTCGAACAATGTTCATTATCTTCAGCTTAAGTCATATCAGACCAGTCAAAACTTATCAACCCTCCTCACAAGGAGCTCACAAATTTTAAAGTATGGTTAAAATTAGGTTTAAAATGATGTCATATTATTTAAATTGATAAAATGACTTCATTTTGTTATATAGGTGATCATTTTGATCTTTATTATTTTTTAAACGGAGGAACCCACAGTCGCTACTCTTTGGATGTGCACTAGGTAAACCTTTGGATTGATGTAATAGCCTACAAATCACACCAACCGGGTACTCTGCACTAGGCAAGCCCTGTACAACAGACTTGATCGAGAGAGCGTAAGTTAGAAGAATCAAACACAAAACTTTTTGGCTCCATGTCTCTCCACTTGACCAACATTACAAGAAAAATACCCCTTCTGCGACGTTTTAAAAACGTCACAAATGATCAATAAATGTCGTAGAATGTTATTTGTGACGTTTTTAAAAACATCACAAAAAATGTCGTTGAAGGTGGAGTAGGGAAATGATTTCCGCGTCGTTTTATGAAACACGTCGCGGAAAACATGCTGATTCAACGACGTTTCGGAAAACATCATAAAAGGCAGATAGAATGGGTGACGTCAGAAGTAAACGTCTTGGAAATCTTGAAGC
>JANZLC010000007.1:23843726-23899241 GCA_026413385.1 Erythroxylum gracilipes | reverse complement strand
GGAGATGTAGAGAAAAGTCTTACGAATCCAATGGTTTAAGAATCAGGTCATTTGGAGGTCTAGAGAAGAAGTTATGGTCAAAAGAAGCAACCATATTCATGAACTCAATTATACTAAACCTGTTTCGGGGAAACAGCCATAACTTTCTGTAGAAATTTCTGATTGAGGTGTTCTTTATATTTTTTGAAATAAGAATTGAAGAGCTACAACTTTCATGAAGACCTCAAAGGCCAATTCTTTCATCTAAGGGGTCAAACAAAAAGCAGATGAATGGATGACGTCATTTTGAGACAATGATGACGTCATCAGGTAATATAGATTGGGAAAATCTCCATAACTTTTCCTACAGACATCAAATTAAGGAGTTCTTTATATGGTTTGAAAGAGAATTTCAAGAGCTACAACTCTTATAAAGACTCAAAGGCCAATTCTTTCATTTGAGGGGTCAAACAAAAAGCAGACGAATGGATGACATCATTTTGAGACGATGATTACGTCATCAGACGATTCAAGGTTGGAAAAATTGCCATAACTTTTCCTACAGACATCGGATTAAGGTGTTCTTTATATGGTTTAAAATAAGAATTCAAGAGATACAACTTTCATGAAGACCTCAAAGGCCAATTCTTTCATCTGATGGGTCAAACAGAAAGCAGACGAATGGATGACGTCATTTTGAGATGATGATGATGATGTCATCAGGCAATACAGATTGGGAAAATCTCCATAACTTTCCCTACAGACATCAGATTAAGGTGTTCTTTATATGGTTGGAAAGAAAATTTCAATAGATACAACTCTTATGAAGACCTCAAAGGTCAATTCGTTCATTTGAAGGGTCAAACAAAAAGCAAACGAATGAATGACGTCATTTTGAGACAATGATGACTTCATCAGGCAATACAGATTGGGAAAATCTCTATAACTTTCTCTACAGATATCAGATTAAGGTGTTCTTTATATGGCTGGAAATAGAATTTCAAGAGCTACAACTCTTATGAAGACCTCAAAAGTCAATTCTTTCATCTGAGTTGTCAAAAACAAAAGCAGACAATGATGACATCATTTTGAGACGATGATGACGTCATCAGACGATTCAAGGTTGGGAAAATTGCCATAACTTTCCCTAGAGATATTGAATCAAGGAGTTTTGTATATGGTTGGAAAGAAAATTTCAAGAGGTACAACTCTTATAAAGACCTCAAAGGTCAATTCTTTCATCTGAGGGGTCAAAAACGAAAGCAGACAATAGGATCTCATTTTGAGACGGAATGAATGAACAGTAACTAAGACGGTCAAACATGAGACACAAAAAGTCAAACTGAGACAATGATGACATCATACTAAGACGATGATGATGTCATTTTGAGACGAAAGCAAAATGAAACGGTCAAACTGAGACGTAAAAAGTCAAACTAAAACGGTCAAACTGAGACACAAAAAGTCAAACTAAGACGGTCAAACTGAAACGGAAAAAGACAAACATGAGACAAAGTCTAAGGCTGAAGCAAATAAAAGGGCATAACTTTCACCTCAGATGTCAAAAATTTTCATACTATATACCGTTGGAAAGATGAAAGAAAGATCTACAACTTTCCAGAAGATAACTTTGGGAGAATCTATTTATATCAATCCCAAATTTTGCCCCTAAAGTCCGAAAACAAATTTTCCATTCAACATATTGCACCAATTTCTTAACTTCATGACAACTTTTGAGATTCTTAGAGATCTAGGTTAATCCAAATCAGAATCATCTCGTTTGGACAACTAGAGAAAATGTTGTGGCTAAAAGACTGAAGCATACTCAGTGAATATTTTCCAGATTACTGCCAATTTTGTTTCTAAATCTTTCCTTAACACAACTCATACCCGGATCACTCTTTCTACTTCATTCAATCCTCATTCTAAACTTCATTTGAATCGACATTATCCATAACGAAATTTAATCCACGAATAATTATGAACATGAATAATAGAACATACATATGTGTACATAATCTTCATCAACTTACTATACAAATTCAACTTCATTTTTGCTTTCATTTCCATTATAACTTTCACCTTAATTCTTTCTATTTCAAAAATCTCTTATCAACCGAAAACACCCTAACAAATCATGAATTTATCCACTTTTATCATTCCCTACTTTACTCTTGTCTATCATTTCTTGGTTCAAGAACTTTCATTCATTTGCCCTTAACTTGTGACTAATCACCAAAATTTCTCATTCAATAACTCTAATCTTTCACAAAAAGTTCGGGGTCCAACAGTACGAGTCTTGGAGTCATAGTGAGAAAAAACTTTTTCAATTCATGTAGTATAATAACGTCACGTACCTTGAATTTTGTTATCCTCGTGTGTTCTCTCAAGGTTTTTATTTAATGATTTTGATGACAACTATATAATATTTCAAAATTCAAATTGGATTTATTTCATTGTATAGATAATGGTATTTTTTAAGGAAATAAAATCATAAGAAAAATACTTCTTTTCTTGCAGAAATCTTCTTAGTAAACTTTTCTTATTAACTTCCGGGAGGATCTTACCTTTTCGAACAATTAACTTCGAAAAATTTTGTTCCAACAAAGATGATATTGAAAATCCAAAGTCAACTCAGAATTAAGATGAAGTAGCAACTAGTTGAAGAAATTTACTATTTAAAGAAGAGCAACAACACTTATGAAGCAACGAGTATATACAGAATTCCAAAGCATTTAAGAGTCATATCATTCTTATTGTGTCTTAGAAAGTGAAGTCACTCTATCAAGAGAGAATTTTTTTTAAGAACTTACTTTTGAAGCTTGTTATACACTTCAAGTGTGGAATGTTGGAGAATCTTGAAAAATATGTACTTGTGAGCTTGAAAAAGCTCCTCAAATTTAATACTCAGATTCTTATAATGAAATACTACAGTTGGATACTTGGAAATTAGACGTAGGCTTGGGTTGTAAGCTGAATCGGTATAAATCGACTGCGTCTTTCTTCTCTCTCTCTCTTTAACTTTGAAATTTTCGCTTTATATTAATTGTATGTGTGTTCTTTTTAGCAAGATGCTCCTTCACTTTTATAAAAGACTCCTTTTGTTTTCAACTTGCAAGAGATTTCCTTCAGTTTTAACAGGCACCTTATATTTTTAAATTGTTTTAACAAGAGTTATCATTTAGTAGGCTCATTTCGTTTAAACATGGTACTATCCTATAAAAGGCTCCTATTGCCTAACAAGTTCCTATCGTTTAAAAGGTTTTATCATCTGACAGGCTTCTACTAATTTTATTTGTTAACTAGAATATGTTTATTATATGAATTGAAAGAACTTGCAAAATTTTTTTACACACAATTCACCCTCCCTTGCATGTGTTTGCTTTATCATTTGGTATCAGAGTGAAGTTTCACATTTATTATGTTTTATAGCACATGATAGATCATGGGAAACAACCTAAGAAGCCTTAAAAAACAATCCGTCTCAAAGCCTCTTTACTTCAATAGAAATAACTACTCCTATTGGAAAGAGAGAATGACCATCTATCTTCAATCGGTGGATATCAAAATTTGGCAAGCTATCAAAGCTAGAACTACACCTCCTGCTACTGACAACATAGAAGTGTGGATTGATGTCGATAGAAGAAATGCATAACTGAATGGCAAAGCAAGACATCATATGATTTGTGCACTATCTCCAAAAGAGTATGAAAAGATATCCTACTATTCTACAGCAAAAGAAATGTGGGACAGCTTCAAGTTACTTTTGAAGGAACGAATGAGGTAAAGAATCATAGAATAAGTCTTTTAGTGCATCAATGTGAGACTATTTGTATGAAATAGGGAGAAACAATAGACAAATTCTTCAGATGTTTCAACAACGTCATCACTACCTTGAAAAACTTGGGTAAGATATATCTAAATGATGCACTGGTAACAAAAATTCTAAGATCATTACCAAAGGAATGAAGGCCTAAAGTGACAGCTCTGGAAACTACAAAAGATCTCGATACAATCTCACTTGACTAGTTAAGAGGAAACTTAATGATTCATGAAGTCGAGCTTAGGCGAGATGAAAGATCCTCATACAGAAAGAGGAATGACACTAAAAGCAGTTGACGAATCAAATCCATCAAATGATGATGAAAGTGATACTGAGTTGCAAATAGATGAAGATGGCGAATTTAAGTTCATGGTCAGAAAATATGTCCGCTTTTACAAAAAGAAGCTCATGAAGAAAAGAGAAGGAAACAAGAAAACTGGAAACAATAAGTTCCTATCAAAAGACAGCACCGACAATAGCAATACACAAATAATCAAATCATATGCTATCACTGCAAGAAGCCTGGACACACAAGACCAGAATGTCCTCTTCTTCAAAAGGAGAAGACAGAAAACAAAAAACCCAAAAAGCATGCTATGACTACAACTTGGTCAGATGAGGATTTTGATAACTTTGAAGAAGAAAATCCTGAGTAAGTCAGCAATGTTTGCTTTATGACTGAATCAGAAGATGGTGAGGTATATTATTCTGACTTTGATATTGAAATTGATGAATTGAGAGATGCATATCATGACTTATATGATCAGTACAAAAAATTAACAGTGTAGTATTTCAAAAAGGTAGAGAAGTAAAAAAATAATGATGAATCTTTAGTGAATAAGATTAAATTATTAGAATCAAAAACAAAGTTTTGTTATCTAAAGTCACTTCTCTTGAAAATGTTAATAAACAAATAATTTCTGAAAAAGAATGCTCGGAACAAAAAATAATTCAATTAGAAAATTCATTACTTAAAAATGACTATGCTAAGATAAAACAATTAGAAGAGAAAGTTATTGCTTTAAAACTAAAAAAAATGTGATAAGAAAATTGTTTCTCTTAAAAAAGATCTTGCTAATTTTCTTAATGGAAGAAATAATCTTGATGCATTACTTAGGAGTTGTAAATGTGTTTTTAATAAGGACGGAATAGGATATAATGAAAATAAAAATATCTGGCCATACAAAAACTTCTTTGTTAAATCTAACAGTAATTATAACCAAAACAGCAGGAACTTGGTAAGTAGCAAAAATCATAACAACTATCATTCATCAATTTTGTGTGATTATTATGGTAGACATGGTCCTATTAGTCACTCTTGTTACTTTAGGAAAATAAAAAAAATCTCAAATGTATGTTTAGAGACCGAAAGGTAAAATTACTAATGTGAAAGGACCTAGAAAGATTTGGATACCAAAAATGAGATAATACACTCTGTAGATATGCTTTAAAATGAAGACAAAGGAAAATCAATAAATAGTTTATAGCGATTGTTCGAGACACATGATAGGTGAAATACCGCATTTCAACTATACTGAAAGAAAAGACAGAGGCAATGTTGTCTTTGCCAATAAAAACAAGGCAAAGGTCATCAGAATTGATAAAATCGGTGATTCTAACTCTGCTTCTATTGATAATGTTCTTTTTGTTGATAAATTGAAACATAACTTGCTTAGCGTAAGTTAATTATGTGATAAAGGTTACAGAGTTATTTTCTATACATCATATTGTAAAATAATTGGCAATCTTAATAATAATATTTTATTCATTGATCCTAGAAATCAGAACATTTATTGTGCTCAATTGGAAGATATATCTTCTCAAAGTGAAAAATGCTTTGTCTCAATAGAAAAGGATTCACTTATCTGGCACAAAAGATTTGGACATACTAACATGAACATTTTATCAAAATTGTCCAAAAATGAGTTAGTAAAAGGACTGCCAAATTTGAAATTTGAGAGCAATCAGGTTTGTGAAGCTTGTTTAAAAGGAAAACAAATCAGAAGCAGTCTCCCTCCTAAAAATATTGTAACTACTAACCAGCCACTTGAACTCGTACACATGGATTTATTTGGTCCTACGAGGACTCAAAGTTTTGGTGGCAAACATTACAGTTTTGTTTTAGTCATGATTTTTTTTTCAGATTTACATGGGTTTATTTTCTATCAAATAAACATGATACTTTTGAAGTTTTTGAGAAGTTTTGCAAATAAGTCCAGACTGAAAAAAGGTATTGCAGTACATTGATTCGAAGCGATCATGGAGGGGATTTTGATAACATAAAATTTAAAGACTTTTGCAACAAAAATGATATAACTCACAACTTTTGATGCCCAAGGACTCCTCAGCAAAATGAAGTTGTTGAGAAAAAGAACAGGAGTTTCGTAGATATGACCAGAACAATATTATGCGAAAGTAGCCTACTTAATGGTTACTGGGCAGAAGTTGTGTCAACCACTTGTTATATACTCAACAGACACCTCATAAGACCTATTTTGAAAAAAAACCCTCTATAAGTTGTGGAAAGGAAAAAAAACTAAATATTGCTTACTTTCGAGCATTTGACTGCAAGTGTTTCGTTCTAAACAATGGAAAAGACAACCTTGAAAAGTTCGATTTGAGATCAAATGAAGCTATCTTTTTGAGCTACAGTACCGCTAGTAAAGGATTTAGAGTATATAATAAAAGAACAAAGAAGATGGAAGAATCGATACATGTGGTATTTGATGAAGCACTACCTTCAACAATAGCAACAGAATTAGATGATAAAGAGCATCCATTGGTACCTAAAAATACATCGGAGAATAAAACTACACCTATAATATCTTCAGAATTACAAAATCAAGAAGGCCCCTCTGAAGTTAGAATAGAGCAGGCTCCTTCATCTCAGCAGGGGTTTATGTAACAAAAAACACTGAGAGAATGGAGAGGTCTTGATACACATCAATATATTATAAGAGATCCCTCTGAAAGTCTAAGAACAAGATCATCGTTCAAAAACAATTTTGTTGCTCTCATCTCATAAATTGAAACAAAGACCGTTGAAGAGGGCCTTAATGACGAAAACTAGGTTTCAACCATGAAAGATAAACTGAATCAATTTGACAAAAACAAAGTCTGAAATCTAGTACCCTGTCCTTAAAACAAGTCAATCATTGGGACTCGGTGGGTATTTTGAAACAAACTTAACAAAAATGATAAGGTGGTAAGAAACAAAGCTAGACTTGTAGCTTAAGATTACAATCAACAGGAAGGTGTTGATTTTGAAGAAACTTATGCATCTATTGCTAGATTGGAATCAATTAGAATTTACCTTGCCTTTGCATGCTATAGAAACTTCAAGTTGTTCGAAACAGATGTTAAAAGTGCATTCCTATATGGTTACATTAACGAAGAAGTATTTATTAAGCAACCCTCAGGTTTTGAAGATGAAAACATATTGATTACGTGATGAAGTTAACCAAAGCTCTGTATAGTTTAAAGCAAGCTTCTCGAGCATAGTATGAGAGGTTAAGTAACTTTCTGTTTGAGAATAACTTTGAAAAAGGAAAGGTCGATGAAATCTTATTTATTAAGAAAAAGGAGAATGATTTGCTTATAGTGCAAAAATATGTTGATGACATAATATTTGGTGCCACTAATCTATCCTTCTGTGAAAATTTCTCAATATTAATACAGGGGGAGTTTGAAATGAGCATAATGGGAGAATTATCATTTTTTCTCGGATTACAAATTAGACAAACAGAAAAAAGAATCTTTATTAGCCAAGACAAATATACAAAGGAACTCATCAAGAAATATCATTATGAGAATGTCAAATCGATGAGTACTCCCATATACACTAGAACTAAACTTGGTAAAGACGAAGAATGCAAAGCTATGGATGAGACAAAGTATAGAGGAATGATTGGATCACTACTATATCTTACAAGCTCAAAACCAGACATTATGCTCAGTATGTGTCTTTGTGCATGCTTTCAACCAAATCCAAAAGAAAGTCACCTTTAAACAGTTAAAAGAATCTTTCGATATCTCCCCAGAACTATAGATTTTAGACTATGATATCCAAAAACTAATTCATTTGACATAATGGGCTATTGTGATGCAGATTATGTAGGTGATAAAGTTGGTCGAAAAGCCACAAGTGGTCACTGTCAATTTCTTAGAGGATGTCTAGTATCTTGGTCCTGTAAAAAGTAAAATTGCACAGTGTCTTAGACGACTAAAGCGGAATACATAGCAGTTGCTGACTGTTGTGCTCAAATCTTACAGATAAAGCATCAACTATAGGATTTTTCTCTAAATTTTTCTTATAGTCCTAAATTATGTGATAATACTCATGATATAAATCTTTCTGAAAACCCTGTGCATCATTTTAAGACTAAGTATATAGAAATCAAACATCATTTTATTAGAAATCATGTTTTAGAAGAAAACATTGATCTTTTGCATGTTAATACTAAGAATCAAATAGCTGACATCTTCACCAAGCCACTCTCTAAAGATAAATTTTGCGTGTTAAGAAAAGAGCTTGGTATGTGCAAACTCTCTGATATTATTTCTGCATGAATATTCTCTACTACTTGTCTTTGCATTTTGTTTAACAAGCTCCTTCTATTATGATTCCCTAGAAATTCTCTCTCAGTTTAGTGGGCCCTTTAGAGTTTAGAAGGCTTCTCTTAGTTTAGAAGCCCCCTCTTAGGTTAGTAGGTTTCTTCTAAATTAAAAGGCTCATCTTCTTTTTAGAAGACTTCTCTCGGGTTAACATTCTAAGTAACACGTGTCTTAAAAATAGGGAATCATTCATGGTGTCGTTTTAGCTCTTTCAAAAATGAGTGCATAGTCTGACAACTCTACATACGCGTCTGTCAGAAGATATGCAACTGATTATGCTTCCTCTTCTGGCCTCTCTTCTACAATGACAAGAACAAAATCAGAAGGACAAGAGAAAACCCCAATTTCTTCTATTAACCATGATGAAGCTCGTATTACTGAACCTTTCTCCTCTAAACCTCAAGAGAAGAAAGTTCCTGAAGTGCACTAGATTACAAATGAAAACGATTCAAATGAATAATCTACTCGGTTGATTAGATGGCCACAAACCAGAGGAAGTCTTGCAAAACAAACCGAGAAAAGTTCTGAACAAAAAGAAACCACAGATACTGAAAAGAAAGAGGAAGAAGAAGCTAGAAAAAGAAATGGGGAAAAATAAAGAAAGGCAAAGCACCTATAATTAAAGATATTATTAAGGACCCTTTTAATAGAAAATAGTTGCCTCAAGAAATATATTTCCAAAAGAAACAAAGGGCAAAGAAAATAAATATAGCTACACACAAGCAAGGAAAGACATCAATATCACAAAAAATGTTTGAATCAATGGAAGCTGAAGTCCGCTATAAGACACAGTACAAGAAAAGAAAGGTGGTTGCTGTGTGAGTCTGGCCTCCTATGATGATTGATGACATAGGTATACCCATCTCTCCTTACTTTGTTACCATTGGTTAGGAAAATTTTCTGAAATTAGATGAGATAGTATGTGATGAGCTATTCAGGACATTCTTCTCACACATGAAAAAGGAAGAAATTAATGAAAAGTTATTCATTGTCTCATGGGTGCATGAATGTGACATTTTAATTTCCAAAAAATTTTAGGAGATATATTGGAAGTAGCTCCTATAGGGAGAACTAATTTTCTTTGTCATAGGTGGGATGTTGATGATCTGGAGTTAGTCAAAGTTGTCAAATCCATTTGCCTTCATTCTCAGAACACCCAAGACGGGAGACCCTATAGTAAGCAATTAGACTTAATACCAGGATGTCTTTCATCATTTTCAACAACTTCAATTTTCCTAGAGTAGTTCAGTTGAAAGGTGCAGCCTGCTAGACATATATGTGGAGTATAATTTGCTAAAAGGGAATATAATGAATCTTCCAGTTATGATCTTAAGGTTTATGGTGGACAAGGGGAATCATAAGAATACCATCGATTGCCTACCTTATGGGATGTTGCTCACTAAGATTTTCAACCATTATATAGTTCCTTTTGCAAATCTGAATTGGTATGTACCAGCTAAGTTTCACCGTTCCATTCCCTATCAATTTGGTTACAAATTGCAAAACAATGTCTGGGTAGACAAAAGATCTGAAAGAGTAGTAGAAAACTTAGATCCTCCTCCAGACCAACAAACTCCTATTCCTCCTCAAGATGAAAATAGTGCAGAACTCTATCAACAACTGCAAAACATTCAATCCAATCAAGAACATATGCGAGAACAAATAGATACCATGTAAAATCAGCTTCTTGACATGTAGATTCTACTGAGATAAATCTTTGAATCCCTTTATTAACTCTGTTCTTATTATTTTCTGCCTGGCTTATTCAAACTTGTTATAGTTCCTTCCTCCCTATACTCTAGTAGTTTTTATAATGGGGGAGAGTTTATGATTGATATATTTTTTTGCATATTTCTGCATATATGATGATATATTTCTCAATACAATTTCTCAGTGCTACCTTAAATATATATGTGATTGATTCTGCTGTTGAACTTGTGAAAATTTGTAATATATAAATGATAGGTTCCTTTCTTAAGAGACAAACTCCTTCTAATTATGTATGATATATAAAAGTCACAGGCATCTTTCGAAATCATCTATTATCTCTTTGAATTTTGAAAATATATCTATTATTGCTTATCAGGTAAGGCCGAGCTTAGGAATGAAGAAGCTGCTCTTCGCCAAGAAACAAGTGCTTCTTTCTAGGAAAGGCCCATTTGGTGCCATATGGGTGGTAGCTTACTATCATAAGAAACTCAAGAAAGCACAGGTCTTTGCCATTGATGTCAAGTCCTCTATCGGTTTCTCCTCTCCCTCTCTGTCTATCTCCACTCAAGTTTTCACTTGTTTTCATGCCCTTCTTCTGCTTTTTTGATGTAATGAGATTTAATAAACCGTTCTCTTTCCTGCATTTGGTTGAGCCCGAAAAAAAAGGTTGTTCCTTTTTGTTGATTTATGCCATTATTTTACCAGAGCAAATACAAGGCTTTTAAGTTGAGTCATTTTTCTTTGTCAGTTGTCTTTTATTCTGTTGTGTCATGAAACTGATCATTTGTATGGGTTATTTGGTGCCATGTTTTTTGTTTAGATCTTCTTTTTAAGTTTGTGATCCACCTGAATATGGTTTCTTTTATTTTTTAGTATTGTGCTTTCCTTCATTTGATTTATATCCTTTATGGATAGATCTTATGGGTGGAGTTAACATTATGAATATTAAGCTAAAGTTTGAAAATTTTTTAAAGATCTAGCTTTCTCTTCTTCTCCTTCTCTTTTCCTCTTCTCCACAAGCCTCATGATCTTTCCTTCAATCCCTGCCCTTGATGGAGGCGTGCGGTGTTTGGATTCTCCAACCCTTTTTCCATTCCTGCCACCGCCACCACTGCCAACTCTCCAATTTTTCGCTTTTAACTCTCTCTTCTCCAAGTTTAGGTGAGATCTTGGTGTTTGTTGTATGTGTAATATACGTGTTGGTAATTTTTAGACATCTCCATGAGTGGCTTCCTTGAATTTGTGGCTGTGATGGTTGGCAGTTCAAGACATCCTTTTAGTTGATTTTGTTCTTTTCTTTATGTTGCATTCTTTGTTTTTAGTCTGTATTGTTTTTATCACTTACTTTCAAGTCTTCTTTGAGGTATGGATCTTGTGTTATGGATTTTTGTGTTTATCCATCTTCTTTGAGATATGCTAATATGATTAATGAGTTTGTATATTTTCTTGATTGCCATGACCATTTATTAATAATTATCTGGAAACTTAGGTTTTGGTTTCATTATTCAAACGTATGGAGTGAGATGAGAGGGTTAAAGTGTAGTAGTGTTAGTGAAAAAGATAGCTCAAGATCAAATTCTAAGTTATGTATGGAGCTCCTCTTCCGAAAGAAAAAGCACAATGTTAACGGAAGGGGATGATGGATGCATGTGTAGTAATCGGAATAGTAGATTAGCATAGTCCCCGCACAAGATAACACGCACAACTCAAAAAATGGTGATCAGAACTTTGTCGCATATCAGGTATAAGTAGAACTTTGCAACATACCAAGTATATTTTGCCTACTATTTTCTTAATAACTTTGTTTCTAAATTTGTGTCATATAATGAAGATTTTTTATTTTTATTTTATTTTTTGGGTTTGAAACTGTTATTATTCTATTTTAATTATTTATTACCTTTTTCATTTGACCTCTTTTATATTTATTTGACTTCTTTTTTCATATCTTTATGTCACATCTGCATGTGAGTCTACCAGAAACAGCCTCTCTACTATGTAGGGGTAAGGCTGCGTACTATCAAACCTCCCCAGACCCCGCTTCAGTGCGGGACTTCGGACTGGGTGTGATGATGATGATTAAATGCAAAATTTATGGCAAATGTTGGTAATTACTTGTTACTTTGATGGGCATAACTCAAAGACTGTAACTTAGAGAAGATAAAAGCTTTAGGTGTGGTCCTCGTGGAGTTAGGTGAAGAAGAAGCCAAAAAGACAAAAAGTAGTGTGCTGAAGAAGCCAAAAGGGTTTAAAAAATCTCAATAAAAAAAGTCAATTGTGGTTTTTATCTCTCTATTTGTAGGCTTTCATTTAAAAAAGTCATGGGCCCAAATAATAATAATCTTAATAAAAATGGATGGGCTCAGATTTTTATTATTAATTTTTTTGTCACCAATTAAATTAACAGGGGCAAAATTTTATTTTTTTATGGGATTAAAACTTAAAATAATAATAATTTTATATGAAATTTTTTAGAGGCAATAAGGGCAAGTGGGGGAAATGTGTATCCGTCCCTGTCCTTAATCAGTGGCCAAGTTTTGTTGAAAACTTAATAATGAAAAGCATATATTATAAATAAGGTATATATAAGTTTTATAACTTATAACTAATGATAGTACTTCTTTAAATGAGTTTCATTCCAATGTGAGGCACTTCAAAGCCAATTAACCTATCGATCTTGTGACTTCTAATCTTACATTCTTTATGTTTTATATCCCTATCTAATATAGAGGAATCTTATGAGAATTCTGACCTTTTATGACTAAGTCACCATTTTGGAAATTTTGGTTATCGTATCTTGTTGTAATTTAATTGTCTAACCCTTTATTATATGCTTTATAACAACATCCATGCATTCTTTAATTAAATCAAGTTGTAAGTGTAGTTGAGTATCATTTTCTTGTGACTTATACACATGTACTCTTAGATATGGTAAATTTATCTCTGTAAGAATCAAGGCTTCAACTCTAAAAGTGAGACTAAAGGGTGTTTCTCTAAGAGTCATTCTTAATGTTACCAAGTATACTCATGATATGTTAAAGATCTCTTTAACCCAAATGCTTTTAGCATCCTTAACTCTGGCTTTCAAACTTTATATTATTGTTTTATCTGTGATCTTATCTAGGTCATTAGCCTATAAGTATGTAATAGATCTAAAGTGATTTTTAATTTTCAACAATTTGCAGGAGTTCCTAAATGCCTTGTTATCAAACTATCATTGTTTTTAGTTATTACTAGTAGGACTTCATACCTACTATGGAATTCTTTTTTAGAAAGCTTTTTATCGCTTTTTCTGTCATATTCGCCAAGGGTTAAGCTTTAAACTACCTTGTGAAATAGTCCACCAAAAATATGAGAAATATAAATTGTCTTATTTTGGGAGGAAATCCAAGGATATCCACTTCCCATTAGGTGAAAAGACTGGCACTTGATATTGCAATATTGTTAGCAAAATAGTTCTCGAGGAACAACACTATTGTTGGCTCTTTTGTAAATTGATATTTAGCCTTGTAATTTTGTTGCTTGAGTATTGACTTAATGTTCGCATATATATTCTCTTTCATCTTCCTAAACTTTCCCCTTTTACTTTGTTGACTTGTCTTCTTTCAACTTATAAGTGTCATTAAGTTAGTTTACTATAAGTTGCGAGTCTAAACTAATGGTTAAAGTCATAAGACAACTTAAGCCTAAACAACAATGTTTTATGTGTCATTGTTTAATGTTTTCAATTGATATTGAACTATAGTTATATTATTATTCTCGTAGTCCTTCTAGACATATTTTATGCCACTTCCTTTCTCTCCTATTGTGCCACCTACTATATTGTCTATGTTAGGTGATCATTGTTGAATGCAAGGTTTTAACAAGTTTCCATCTTTACTTATAAAAGTGCTCACATTTTGAGTCGAATTATCTGTTATAACCTTATGATTTTAAAGAACTTGGCTACTTATGCTTCCATATTATGAATAGACTATGCTTTTGCATACATTATCAACTTAGGATTAAGAATTGGATTTGTTGTCAGTGCATGAGAAGTTTTTCATATTAATGCATACATTATCAACTTGTAGATCCAATCCTTACTTATGTTATCCTCTCATTGTATAATTATGCGTGTAGCATCCATTATATTGTTCATAATATCATTTAAATATATGCTTTTTGGTGCTACACTTTCCTTTATAAATTTGTTGTGAAACAGGTATCTGATGGCTGAATATGGAAGCATAAGATAGTTTTATGGTGGAAAGTTTGTTGTAGAGCCAGAGTTGAAATATGTTGATGGGGAATCAAGTATTTTTGATACAGTAGACCTAGATGTTGTTAGCTATAGGCAAATATGTGAGATGGGGAAGGAGTTAGGATACCTTCAAGTCAATAAGGCCTATTACAGAGAACCTGATTTTGAGTTTAGTGTCTTTGAAGTTGATGGACTCAAGTGAAAGTTGTCTA
The DNA here is from genome assembly GCA_026413385.1 of Erythroxylum gracilipes. Lineage (NCBI taxonomy): Eukaryota > Viridiplantae > Streptophyta > Magnoliopsida > Malpighiales > Erythroxylaceae > Erythroxylum > Erythroxylum gracilipes. The sequence continues at coordinate 23,884,663 of JANZLC010000007.1, read as the reverse complement.
CGACTTATTAATCTGATGAAAATTCATGAAAGGATTGATGTATATGTAACTCATATTATAGACACCCCATCATTTGTACCTGACATATTGCCTATATCTGGAGGAGATGATGGAGATCGAGAGAGTGAAGAGGAAAGTTCTGGAGCTACAGAAGGTGTTAGTATTGACAGCGTTGGTTTAGGAGTTGACATAGAGGTGGATGATGATGACAACGACAAATTATTTGATTAGTAATCTCCATAGGTATGACAAATTCTTTGATTAGTATATATTCCTTCATGTATCTAATGATCATTTATAACTTTATTTGATTCATATTTATTAGGTCATCCCTGATGTCTACCTGAACATGTTATTGTAGCAAGTTAACAAAGCAATGTTGTGAGTATATTTACTTAATCAACCATTATTGGTTTCTTTCAAGATTGAATACTGTTAATTACATGTTTATTTGTAGGTTTGTAGCTCTTTGCAAAGTCGTAAATGGCCAAGATATCTGAGGTTCAAAGGACAACCTAGCATAACTTCTCAGCGATTACAAACTCAAGCAATAAGGTGAAGATCATCAATTAATCAACCAGTACATGATCAACCTTCTCAGTAAAGTGCAAATGAGGGAAGCAATGTGGTTGACTCGCAGACTTTACATTAATGTTATCTAAATGGACGAATAGATAGCATAACCTTTGTATATAAACAAATTTTAATGTAATCACTTTACTGATATTATCACTTTTATATATACTCATAATTGGACATGCTACTCCAATTGTTTATTCAAATATCATTTTTGTATTTAATTGTTTATGATGAGGCCATATAAACAATTAATTGTTTATAAGATTATAAACTATTAATTATGGTCATTAAAGCAACTTCATGAATAACAAACAACAAAGAAAAAACATAGTGCAAAATATATTAGTTGAAATGAGGATTTTTCATTCTTCATAATTCAAGTTTTTTTTTTAAATAGTACAATTTACTTCTACTTGTCCAAACCAAACTATATTTTTAAACTCATCATAAGGACAACAACCCCTACAATAATCAATAAAACAAATCTCAACTTATTTTTCTCTTTTGTCAGCAAAACAATGTTTTCTTTCATTAGCTTTATTTGCTCCTCAATTTTGGACAAAGAATGTAATTCAATTGTGCTTCGTTGAGCCTCTTGCTTCAAACTATTACTTCTTTCTTCAAGTTATGAATTACTTCAATAGCTCTGTCGTTAAATTTGTCATCGTACCACTTAAAAATTTTACATTTTCCAACCTGAAAGATCATTAATAATTATTAGGCAAAAACATTAAACATATATAAAAGCAATTTTAACTTATCAACAAAAAATAAGCTTAAACGATATTTGGGGCATCCATAAAATCTTCTTCCTGGGTTTTTTTCACTCCATGAAGTTCTTAATGGAGCTCTTAAACCACAATAACGCACCACATTATCATTATTTGAGTTTAATGTGATGTTAGTTGAAGACGTCATGTCCATATCTTTAAATAGTTGCTGCAAATTTATATTAGTACTCTTACTTCTTCTAATCAAAGGTCGAAACAATATGTTAACAATCTCAGATAACTCCATACACAAATCATTCATGTATGTCATATATATTCAAACAATGTGTCTTTTCAGGAACAATATGTCAAATAAACTCTATGTACAAACCATTCATATATGGTTTTATATATGCAACGAAAACACCATCTTTTGAGGATATCACATGTCACATCTATGTAAACAATAATATGCTCATATAGATGTATCATTCATATATGGAAATTTATTGAAATTATATTAAGGTAAAAAGCATCAATTGATTTCACCAAATTCATTAATTTCTTTATTAAAAATGTAACAAACTTTACACATGAAATTTCTCCACATAAAAAGACACAAGACTTTAGCCTTTAATCTTGTGTCTGCCCTAGAACATACAAAAATGTCTCATGTTTCCGTGTATGTTCCTTGAGATTTTTCAAGATATTCCCAAGTGTATCCCGTAAGAGTAAATGTTCCATGTCTAAAAATCCAATGCAAACTTTGGAAATAAGTCCAGGATTTGATCAGATCCTCCTTTACAATCAATCTAAACACCCATAGATGGCTCCCACCTTCTTCTTGTTATTAGGAAAGATACTGAAGAGTGTACTAAAAGACCACTATACTCATTGTCCCATTGTACATAACTTAAACACCTATCACTAACTTACAAAAAGCTTGTTCACAACTATATATTCCTAAAAATGGCAAAAGAAAAAATTTTGGAGTCAAAGTTTGATTTATAGTTGAAGATCCTTCTATGTAAATCATTCCAAAGCTAGATGGAACTGATTACCTTGCTTGGACGAGGTCTTGTTTATTGTTTATTCAAGCTTGGGGTAGGGATATGTTACAGGAAATAAGTCAAAGACAACTACTAGTGATTCAACACTCATTCAATGGGAATCATAAAACTCTCTTGTCATTTCATGGTTAGTCAACTACATGCAACCATAGATTACGTGAGGCTATATACTATTCAACACTACACAAAATATTAGAATGTAGCTTCTTAGACCTATTCTCAAGAGGGTAGTGATGCTCAAAACAATAAGAAACGAAATAAGTTACATGAGACTAAATAGAGATGACTATATCATAATACTTGGTAAGTTAAGTGGTCTATGACAAGAATTAGACTATTATCAAGATGTCCAACCTCCATGTCCACAAAAAAAGGAATGTGTCTATGATTTTCTAACTAGTTTGAATATGGAATTTGACTAGAAATGAGTGCAAGTTCTAAGCAAGGATCCCTTTCCTTCTTTGAGACAAGCTTACTTTTACATTCTGAAGGAACAAAGTCAAAGGAACCTTATAACACATACAAACCCTATAGAAGACACAAAACATAAAAAGCAGACAACGTTAGCAAATAATTGATGGTGCCTTAATGCCGTCAGTGTTAGGATTCAATCTGAATGTTTTCCAAATATTAGGGTCTAGTTTAAACTTTTGATAAATGTTAGGGTTCTGGTTAACATTGTGAAAGGTTAAGAGTTATTTTGTACATCCGTGAAAACGTTAGATACTAATTAGTCCTAAATCTTAACCTTCCGGTTCATCCGTCCCAAAACGGCAACACTCGTCCGCTTGAAACACAGAAGACTAAAGAGGTGCAATTGGAGGAATATGGCAGCGAGATTGGGACCGGAGACAGAATAAGGCGGCGGTACTAGCGAAAGGGCAAGTAATCGGGAAAAAAAAGGAAAAGGAAAAAAAATAATGGGAAATAAAGCGAAAGCAAAGGAAAGAAGAGAAAAGAGACGTCAGGAGATTTCACTGCTTCGAACGATCCCCTACGCTGATCATCAAAGGCTACATCTTTTATTCTCTTTTTCATTTCCCTTCTGGGTTTTGATTTTGGTATATCTAATCAGAAGCAATTAGGGTTCTGAATGTTAAATTTGTGTGTTTTCAGGTGGTGGTCAGCAGAAACTGTTGCTGTGGTGACTGGGGCTAACCGAGGAATTGGTTTTGAGATTGCGAGGCAGCTTGCAGACAATGGACTAACAGTCGTCCTCACATCGAGAGTGAATACTGCTGGTTTAGAAGCTGCCAATGTGTTGAAAGAATCAGGACTCAGGGTGGTTTCTCGTCAACTTGATGTCACGGATTCTTCATCTATCACAGAGTTTGTGAAGTGGATAGAACAAACCTATGGGGGAATTGATATTCTGGTTAGTGGGTCATGCTTGGATTTTGCTGTTAAGAATGAACTAAGGTTCAAGTTTTTTGCTTGATGTTTTTGTACAAGTGTTGGCGTAGGAAATGTCTCTAACTGCTTATGCAATTATATTGTCTTTCAGGTGAATAATGCTGGTGTTAATTACAATCTTGGTTCGGATAATTCTGTTGAATTTGCCCAGAGTGTTATCGATACAAACTATTATGGCACCAAAAATGTGACAAAAGCTATGATTCCGTTGATGAGAGCTTCTGCTGCAGGTGCCCGAATTGTTAACGTAAGCTCCCGGCTAGGCAAACTGAATGGCCGACGAAATGTAAGTAACACTCGAGTCTCTCATATTGATTTCTCTAGCAAATGGAATTTGATTCTGCTCGGCAGCTAGGCTGTGCAAGCTGGATGTTTCGTTTAATCCAGTGCCTGCTTATGAAATGTGGTTCCAAAAATACAGAGCTATTAGTCTGATACAACTGAATTTTGGCTTCTGGTCAAACACTCATTGCTTGAAACGGAATTTTCTCCTTAGAATGTATCTATTTGTTCACAGGTTAGACCTCTTTTTGCCTTTTAAATTTGTTACGCTTAAGAAACAAATTTGCTCTTCATTTGCTGCATTTTAAACAAGTTATTTATCACTAAGGAAAATCTTTGTTGAAGATTGTTGTGATTTATCTGTAAACACCGCCGTTACCGTCCAAATGAATAAAAAAGAAGAGGGTAAAGAAATGTTTCAAAGAAGGAAGCAAAGAATAATCATGAGAAATTTCACCATGATTTGATTTTACTTGCTATACATAGACTGTTGATGCTATTTAGGAATTTGATGTGAAGTGATTTAAGAATATAGTTTTCTTGAGGATACATAGTTCTTTGTTTTTCATGTCAGTTCTCAATTAAAGTTGAAAATTTGTTGATGTTTTTGTTGCTGTTATACTAAACGTACTTCTCTCAACACAAATCAGAGACTTCAGGATAAAGCTTTGAGAGAACAACTTGATAACCTGGAAATTCTGTCAGAGGAACTCATTGATAGGACTGTCTCTACTTTCCTACAGCAAGTTGAAGATGGCACTTGGACATCAGGTGGGTGGCCTCAAATGTTCACCGACTATTCGGTGTCAAAACTTGCAGTTAATGCTTTCACTAGGCTAATTGCCAAGATACTGGCTGACCGGCCTGATGGCAAGAAGATATATATAAATTGCTACTGCCCAGGTTGGGTGAAGACAGCAATGACAGGATGGGCTGGTAATATATCTGTTGAGGAAGGGGCTGACACTGGAGTTTGGCTCGCACTTCTTCCCGACCTGGCAGTAACAGGAAAATTTTTTGCTGAGAGACGTGAGGTAAGCTTCTAAGGCAGTTAAACTGGGATGCATTACAGGATTTGAGAAGCAGTTCCAATTCTTCTTGATCAAGTGCTGATCTATAGCACCAAAAGAGTTAAAATGACTTGAGCTAATGAGGAAAGTCTGATGGAGGGTTTGTTCATCGAATCTCGTGTTTCCCTTCAAGGTCTGTAAATACTACCTCTCTGTAAATACTACCTCTGGACATTCCTTTTGGCTCCCAAAGCAGGGGATTGATGATTAAAGCTAAAAAGTTTTATATGTTTAACAAGTTAGTTTGATCAAGTTCTTCTTTCAGATTCGTTCATATGGTCTATATTGCTGAATGTTTTTGGTTTACTGTTAATTTGTTGGGCATTCTTGAGGACTTCTAACAAGCCCTTTCAGTAGGTATGCAATGAACTTGTCATAGATTGCTCAGTCAGTCTGCTGGTCTAAGCATGATACAAAAGCTTTTTGAAGGAACTCTCAGTGATTGTGTACTAATGGAATTAGATGGCTAATTTTGGCTTATGTACTCAAATGTTTCTTCTTCATGTAGTTATGGAGTTTATCTCAAGTCTTTTTCGCATAAAGGTTGCCTCTTAGTGTGATATCATATTCATCAAGAGTTGGAATTTAATTAAGCAACTTTCCCTATTATGTATAATAGGGATTTTGATTTGTTTTAAATAGGGATTTTTAAAAGATAGAAGGAGACTAGGTTTAGAGTAGGTTCACCCCTCCAACTTTCTTTTTTCACTTCTTTTGAGTTTTCTTTTTCAATCTTTCTTCTTTCTTCTATTTTTGGTGTTGAAACTTAAGTCATATGTGACTAAATCCAAATATTCTAATTCAAAGGAATTCAAAACTCTAGTTGTAAGTTGTGAAGTTTTATTCAAAACTTATACTCATGTCTTAATTCAAGTATTTCTTATCTTATGTTTTTATACTTCATGAATAATTAATATTGATTGATATGACAAATTAATTTAATGTTGATTATTCTATAGCTATCCATGAATCAAGTGATCCGTAATTGTTATAAAGAATTGATATAAGTAGTAAACATGTTATTTATGAATTAGCATATTTAACTTATAACAAGAAATCTAAGTTGAATAGTTATAGCTATCTCAATTATTTAATTTAAGTATAGTCTTTTTCACTACAGCTAGCTCAATTATTTAATTTAAGTCTTGTCTTTTTCACTAAGTTTATTAATATCATTTAATTGATATAGAATGCTATCATATCTAGTTAATTGATGGTAAGTTTTAACTTGAATGTTGTTTCTAAATCAATTAATTTAAGAAATTTTGAGACTTATTATAGCTATTCTAATATGTTTTTTATTAACTACTTGAATCGTGAAAATTATTCTTTTATACTAATTATCATTGTCACAATTAGATAAGATCTATTCTTTGAATCAGAGTTAACTCTTGAATTTATCACTTTTATATTAAGTTGATTTATTTTGATTTCTTATTAATTTTAGTTAATTAATTATAAACCCCTACCTTATTTTATTAATTAAAATTAAGAAACTAATATTTAATTTTCTTAGAATTTGACCCGATTTTACGACTACTACAAAAAAATTATATAATCAAAATTATTTTAAAGGGCTTCGATAAATCAATCAAAATTTTAGGGTCGTTATCGATGAACTAATTTCAACACGATCCCACCATACCATACAACTTCTAGTTAACATTGGCCAACCACCTAAGACGCACCAACACAACCCCACCAAGCAGTGCCCCACACCAAATGCACCAATCTCATAGCAACTCAACTCCACGCAGCTCCAACCGACAACGCACCAGTAGTGCCCCAGAATGTTGCTGAGTTACAACCCCACCAGGTAGGTCCGTAGCGACGCCTAAAGTCAGAAAGACACCAACCCAACCCCATCTCCAACCAGCATGCCACTCAGCAGTGTCCGACAGGAACGTCCCACATTTAACACACCAACACCCACTAGTATTGTTTTAATGTTCTATTTATTTTTGCTTCATTTTTATTAATTTCTTTTAGTTGCTTCACTTTTAGTTATTATTAGGTTGTGTTTTATTTTTTTGGAGTAGTTTTCTGTTTATACTTGTAATCATTATGGGATGTTCTAAAGATACTGCCAAGACAACAACAAAAGGAAAAATCTACGTTGAATCCAGAATATCAATCTGTTATAGGACCTACAACTAGTACCACAAGAAAGTATGCTCGAATAGTGAAAACACATTTATCTTGCCACCAGTTAAGTCAGACTTTCACGATTATCTTACTTTTAACACTTAAGAATGAAAATAACGATACACTGCTTTCAAAACAGACATATTAATGTGGGTAAGTATGTACAGTACCCATCCTTAAAAGACTTGCAAATTAAAGAAAAAATTTGATGATCTGCTTATCGACATGAGTTGGAAATATTTTGCACTATCTTATTGTCCAGTATTTATTGAATTAATTAGAGAGGTTTATACTACTTTTAAATTTGATAAATCGAATAATTTTACTTTATGTAGTCCTAATGTGATGTAATACAGATTAATGGATGTCGAATTCAAACAGACCATCACTGATTTTAATTTAGCTTTAGGGTTGATAAATGAAGAATATGCTGATTCGACTCAATACGAAGAATCTGTCGTGGACTATGGTGAGTTTAATTCTTTCCAAGCATGGAAATCTACATCTTCTGACTTATTGATTTACTATCTATTTAAATCTAAGGGTAGTTGTTTTAACAAGATGGAATGAATTTATATGCAACGTTTCTTGGCTTTTAATTATTCAGGCTACGATGTGTACTTACACTAAAGCTGAGTTATTCTTTATATGATGTATAATAAACAAAGTACGAGTCAATTTTGTGCTTGGTTAGCAATGCAATTTAACATTTTCTCTCTTTTAACAAGAATTTATGTCTTGGTTCCCTTATTACTCATTTGGCTATTAATATGAATTTGCTTGATATGTAGATCACCTGTGAGACGGAACAATTGGACAAGGCTTATTTAAGTAGGATGAGGGGTACCTGAGCAACAAAAGAGAACATTTTTTATACCACGTGATCGCCCCTAGAGAAGTTCATCATCAACCCAATAAAAGGATGATGACATTTTATCACCTTTGTATCTTTCGACTCTACCAATTCGATATGAGTATCATTTTCGTTTGGAGAGATTAAAACATAAAATTTTTGAAATTGAAAAGAATTTGGATGCTTTGCTCCAATTCATGGAGATGGTATCTCCATGTCCACCGACACCATAATACACCTCCTTTCAGATGCTCACAACTTAGCAGAGGCTTCTACTCTATACTTTATTTTAGTTGATTATTTTTGTGAGAGGTGAGTATCTTGTACATACATTAGAGACAATATATGATCTAGGTGTGAAGGAGCGAGCGTTTATGTTAGCGAACATTTATATTATGATGAACTTTGTGATTTTTATTAAACTTATGATACTATTATTTGTATATTGATTATTCCTCATGATAGTCTCATAATTTTCTAATTGTTGTATAAATAATCCTTAAGTTAGGAAATTTTTTTAGTTTATGAAATAATGCATAAGAGAGACAAGCATGATTAGTATTTTTCATTAAATTATTTTAAGTATCTCACTAGTTTTTTTGAATGAAAGTGTGCAAGACTTGATGCATTTTGACATGTACGTGAGCTTTGAACTTAATAGCATTCATCACAATTGTGCTCATACATATCTTTTTGTTGTGTGATATCAAACATAGCTTGTTTACACTAGAACTTGTTTTTCAATATATATTGAGACCATTTTTTATGAATTTACATATAAAAATGATAAGGACACTTAGGATAACCATGTTTTACCTAAACAAGTCTACCTTACTTTTTATCTCTAGAAAACTAATTTGAGTCTTAACCTTTCTTTTCTTGCATAATAACCTTATTACAAGCTCCTTTTACACTTCTTGTTGTTAATGTCCTTAAGGATTTTGAGCCCCTAAATTGAATGGATTGTTTAACGCTTATTTGCATAGAATTTTGACTATTTTCATGAAAAATAAATTAGTTGATTCAAGTTACTATGCTTTGATTTTCTTTTTTCTTATAAAATAGACGAGAAGTACAAAAAAGAATCTCCTCTTTGATGTTCCTGTTATAAAAAAAGTATTAAAAAAATGATTAAAAAAGATGCTATTTGAATCAAGTGAGATTTAAGGTTCTATATGCCCTCAGAAATTTTTTGCTATACAAAATGTAGGATCAACTCCTTTATTATTTATTATTATTAATAAAGTAAGATAATGCAAGAGAGGAATGAATTGCACTAAGACTCAAAGAAAGAAAATGACAAAACTCATTTGATTCAAATAGCATCATTTTTAATCACCTCTTTTTTTTTATAACAAGAACAACAAATATGAACTTTTTTTATACGCTCCCTCATTCTATAAAACAATTAAAAATCAAAACACTGCAACTTGAATCAACTAATTTACTATTCATGAAAGTAGTCAAAATCCTACACAAATAAGCGTTAAACAATTCTTTCAGTTCATGGGCGCAGAATCATCAAAGACATCAACAACAAGAAAGGATGAAAGTAGCTTGTAATAAAGTTACTATGCAAGAAAAGAAATGGTAAAACTCAAATTAGTTTTTTAGGGTAAAAAGTAAAGTAGGCTTCTTTAGGTTAAAAATGGTTATCTTAAATGCCTTTATCATCTTTATACACAAATTCATCAAAACGTGGTCTCAACATATATTCAAAAGCAAGTTCTAGCATAAACAAGTTATGTTTGATAACACACAACAAAAATATATGTATGGCACAAATGTGATGAGTGTTTTCAGACTCAAAGCTCACATAAGTGTCAAAATGTATCAAGTCTTACACACTTTCATTCACAAAACCAATGAGATACTTAAAATAATTTAATGAAATACACTAGTCATGCTTATCTCTCATGTATTATTTCTTAAACCAAAAATATATCATAACTTACGAATTATTTATAAAAAACAATCAGAAAATTATGAGGTTATAATTATTAATAATTAATATATGAATCACAGTATCACGAATCCAATAAAAAATCACAGGGTTCTTCATAATATAAATGCTCGCTAATAGAAACACTCCCTCCCACATATCTAAATCATACATCGTCCCCAATGTATGCACAAAATACTCACATCTCACAAAAATAATCAACTAAAATAAAGCATATAGTAGAAGACTTCCTTGAGTTGTGAGAATATGAAAGGAGATGTATTATGGTGCTGGTGGACATGGAGATACTACCCTTACGAATTGGAGCAGAGCATCCAAATTCTTATCAAGTTTAGAAATTTTGCACTTCAATCTCTCCAGCTAAAAGATACAAAAGTGGTGGAACGTCATGATCCTCTTGTTGCATTGATTATGAACCTCTCTGGGCTGTTCATGTGGTATAAAACAAATTGTTCTCCTTTGTTGCTCAAGTACCTCCATACTAGTTAAATAAGCACTATCCAATGGTTCCATCTCATAGACGATATACATATCAGTGTCAGTCATATCAACTAAATTCAGATTAATAGCCATATGAGTGATAAGGGAACAAAAAAAGTCAACATATCACACAAGGTTTTCCTCTTTGCAAGAGTCTAGAGAGGATTATATGTACGCAATATAAATTTTTGTTATAAGAGAGAACAATGTTAAATTGCATTGCCAATCAAACACCTAAAATTGACTCGTACTTTGTTTACCATCTACCAAATAAAGAACAACTCAACTTTATTGCAAGTACACGTTGGAGCCTTCCTTCCTGAATAATTAAAAGTCAAGAAATGCTGCATATAAATTCATTCCATCACATTAAAATAACTAGCCTTGTATTTACTTGGATGATAAACCAACGAGTCAGAAGACATTGATTTCCATGCTTGGAAAGAATTAAACTCACAATAGTCCACGACAAATTCTTTGTATTAAGTCGAATCAACAAATTCTTCATCTATCAAACACAAGGATAAATTAAAATCAGTGATAGTTTGTTTACATTCGACACTCATTAATTTGTATTATATCACATTGGAACTACATAAAGTAAAATTTTCCGGTTTAACAAATATAAAGGTAGTATAAAACTCTCTAATTAGTTCAATAATTATTGGACAACTGATCACTGCAAAATATTTGGAACTCATGTCAATAAGCAGATGGTCCTCTAAAGATGGGTAGTATTAATATATCGAGTTTTGAAAGTGGTTTGGGTGGGTTCTGAAGTTTACAGGGGAGTAGCCCCCGCTTATGGATCTGCCCAAATTTCTTAGCCGTGGCCCGTTAGATATTGTCCGCTTTGGTCTGTCAGGGTGGAGTTGTGGCCCGTTACAGGGGTTCGAGTCGCAACTCCACCCTGACAGACCAAAGCGGACAATATCTAACGGGTCACGGCTAAGAAATTTGGGCAGATCCATAAGCGGGGGCTACTCCCCTGTGGACTTCAGAACCCACCCAAACCAGAAAGCAATGTACCATTATTTTCATTCTTTATTGTTGAAAGTGAGATAACCGAGCAAGTCCGACTCAGCTGGTAACAAGATGGAGATATTTTTCATTATTCGAGCATGCTTTATTTTGGTACTGACTGTAGATCCTGTAGCAGGTTGATGTTGTGCACTTGAATTCATCGTAAATTTTCCTTTTATTGTTGTCTTAACATTATCTAGAGAATGACTCGTAATGATGACAAGCATAAACAAAAAAAATACTACTCCGAAAAATAATCAAAACAAGTTAATAATAATTAAAATTAAATTGAAGTAAAGCAACTAAAAATAATTAATAAAAATGAAGTAAAAATACATCAAACATAGAAAATAACATTAAAACAATATTAGTGGGTGTTCGTGCGTTAAACGTGGGACGTTGCTGAATGACTGGCTAGTTGAAGGGGCTGTATTGGTGTCTTTCTGGCTCGAGGCATTAATGTGGACCTGCCTAATGGAGTTGTAATTCAGCAGCGTTGTGGGGCACTGCTGGTGTGTTGTTGGCTGGAGCTGCATAAAGTTGCCTTGTGCTAGCTGTTGGAATTGATCAGTTGCTTTAAGGTTGGTGCGTTTGGTGTAGGGTGCTGCTTGGTGGATGTATGCTGGTGCGTCTTACGCAGTTGGCTGGTGTTAGCTGGAAGCTGCGCGGTGGGATTGTGCTGAAAGAAAAACAAACATATTTAAGGTTTTTGTTTTATTGTTATTTTTTAATTTAACACTACCTACGGGCCGGATAAGAAGAGTCCAAATCTTCTGTTCAATTCTATGATGTCTTATTTTGTCCCATAAATTTTAACCATTCATTTATGTGAGCTCTGTATGAGCCCCGCATAAATAAATATGAGATCCGTATAAATAAATAGTTGAAATTTATTGGACAGAATAAAACACTATAAAACTGGATAGAAAATCTTATATTAGATAAGAGTGAAACAATCTAATTGACAAGACCTTCCACCTAAGCCACTTCATTCTTACTATTATGGCCAGATTGAGCTTCAAATGAGTTCACATCGTTCACTTTCTTATGGTATGGTATGATACCCAAGTCTCAGCATTTTCACACACCTCCCTCTGCTGATGGCTTCAACCTCGCTTGGGGATGGCAACTTTCCCCCAAGCCCGAAGTCAATAGAACTGGCCTGAGTTGACAGGCTCCCCCCAAACTGATTCAAGAAAAATGATGACGTTTTGTTCAATGCTTAATAATCGATTAACCAAAATGATATCATTTTGTTATATTTTGCCAAGACGACATCTTTTTGATCCCAAGTTGGCCTTGTCCAGCCGGCTGCCATCCATCCCTAACCTCACTGGTAGCATGGATAACTACGTCACTTTCAATACTCTCAACTTTATAAGTATAAGCATGGGTTTACGTATGAAAGAACACATTCCAAGATTCATCTAGTGCATAGGTGGATGATGGGAAGGTAAACCATCTCCAGGGAAGGACTTGATCAGATTTTTTTTAAGGAGACACTAGATGATCAACTCCAGGTGCTCTCTATGTTTCAATTCTCGATGATCATTACTCAACTCTTGAATAATTTTTGTGGCTTAATACAGTTAAAACTCCCACTTCTTGGATTAATAAACAAGAAGCTTTTATGAAGTTGAGCATTTTAAACTTTTGAGTTCCTCCTGATGTGAAAATAGTGGGCCAAAAAGCTCTTCTTTTTCAACAAGTACTTAATCACCTCAGTATTTATTTGTATGTGTGAGTCAATGTATATACTCAACGCCATGATCACACAGACCAAACCAAAGGCTTTCAGTTAAATTACCTATCACCAGTAACATACACTAAAACAGCCAATATAAATTATTATATCTTGTCCTCCAAGCCAATAAAAGAGAAACAGGAATGACTATCCTACTTCACTTCCCTAAATTAGTCTCCAATAGCACAACCAAAAAACAACTGGAAAAATATCTCCACCAGAACTAAACTATTTCAATCTGAAGTACTCCTACCCTGAGCCAAACTAGACCCAAATGCATATATACCATTGTAACATCAGTGTTTCCATCTGTTATCTGCTACATAGCCTTATCTTTTGGACCAAAACACTAAATCCATTGCCAATTCTTCATCATCGTAGATAACTTACATTTGAACCTATCTCCGGAGCTGCTTTTTGACAAAAATTAATGTATACACGTAAGCAGATCCAAAAATGTGCATAACCTAATCCACGAATCGCATGCAACGCATTCTTGACTAGCCAAAACCCTAACTTTGGACGAATAGAACTCTGTCATTGTCAAAGGCCAGAACTTCCAATAAACCATTGCACCTTTCAAGTACTGAAACACTGCATCGAGCAAATAACTTAAAACAAAATTATCCCAGAAAGACAAAACAAAAATGAAGAGAAAAGAAACCTGAAATCCTCTCAGTAGATTGACTCCTCCCAAGCTCCACAGCACAAGTAACGATATCAAGACAGTAAACCAGACAATTCAAACAAAAACCCATCTCGATTGGTCCATTTCAAATACGGAAATGAAAGAAAGCGAGGAAATTGACTGAGAAACAGTAAGAAGTATATAATCAATGAAGCTTTTTGAAGAAATGCGCATAGAAGAAGGGTGTTTGTTTAGCGATGAAACAGGAGTAGATTCTGGTTGATATGTTACAGAGCGAGTAGTTAGAGAGTTTCTTGGGATCACAGAAATGGGCTTCGATGAATCAATTGGAGAGAACAAAGAAAAATAAAAGCAGCGGGAGATTGAAAGAGAAGATCAAGCACTACTTAAAAGAAGAGAGTGAAGCAGACTCTGCCGATAGAGTTTTATAAAATATGTTCTAGCTTCTTCTTTTTTTAAGGGAAATAAACATTAAAAGGTATTAAAACAAACCTACCATTTCCTAGTAATTTATATCCTATTCTAATCAATTATTCTAAAACCCTTTTTGACTGGTTCGATAGAAATAAATACGAACTAATTTAATTTTTATTGAATTTATATTTATAACTTTTATAAGAAAAAATCGACCAGTTAAATAAATTGGCCAATTTTTTAATTTTTTAATTTTCAAAGAATTTTTTCTTTTCAATTCTTTCATACAATTTAACTAATTAATTATATTTTTCAAAATTTATATACTTTATTTATCTCTTTATATTTTAATTAAAAAATTTAAATTGTTATTGTTAAAAAGTGAATTAGTATTTTTATCCTTTAAAAAATACTAAATTTACTAATAAATTATATTTGTCATTCTTTATTTATCTCCTTGTATTTTAATTTTAATTTTTAAATTATTATTGTTAAAAACTAATTATTTTTTATCATAAATTTGTTTAATAAATTGAATTATTAATTAGTATATATAAATAATTTTGCTTAAGATAATTTAAGAATGTGTTAAATATAATATTTAAACCATAAAAACTATGTTTAAAGAATATTAGAAAATAAGTTAGAATTAAGTTAGAATCCTTTATATTAACTTTCTTTAAACATACTTCAACTTTTATGAATTTTTAAATAAATAATAATATAAAAATAAAATTATTATTATTATTTTAAAATTTATATTAGACTCAATCTTAGTTTAAATTATTAAACTTATTATATATTAATAAGCATTATTAGTACATTTTTAATTTTGATAAAGTATTTTATTTTATACTATTTTTTACTTTTTTTATAATTTTTATTTCTTATTTATTATATAGAAGTTTTATATCGATTAAACATTTAAATCTTAAAGTTTTTATTTGACCAATTCGATGTTCACATCGGCTTTTAAAATATTGATAAATATCAAATAGAAATATTTTAACTAGAATATAGCAAGTTTCTCAAAATCTTAATGAAAATAACTCTAATATATTATATAAAATATGAACATTAAAAAATGTAATATAAAATTTTAATTATTTATATCATAATTGATAATAAAAAATAATTTTACCTTTAAACCATCGTACAAAAGCTGATTGTGACTTGTGTTAAATGATATGTACCCTAAGCATTTATAATGGACATAAACGTTTTGGTTAAGAAAATTGGTTACGTCTGGCACCGTCAGTCACAAGAACAATCAATAAATCCAACGACCATCTTAAATTTGTATCAGTCAAATTATCAGCCAATTTTTTGGAAATTATCACAATTTGTTTTTATAATTAGTATACTGAAATCCAAAATATTGATCTACATCTTTTTGCTTTGTTGTAATTAATAATATTTTAAAAATCGGACATGAAGTTAATATGATAAAATAAGAGGTTTAAGGTTTAAAAAGATTAATCAGTATTAATACACTATCATAAAACTGACTAAAAATTTAATAAAAATTAAAGAATTTAAAATATATTTGACAAAGATTATTCTTATCTCTCAAAAAATTAAAATTTAATTAAAAAAGAGGTTGTTAAATAAAAATTAATTGATTTATTTTAATTTATAAAAACCTATTATTTTATAAAAATTAACCGATAAATTAATAAATTGATCAGTTTTTAACAAAATAAATTATTAAGGTAAATCAAACTGGAAAGTTAAAAATTGAACCGAAAAGTTGACCGAATTTAAAATTTTTACAATTGAACTGGTTGAATCAATTCAATTTTTTATTTATTAATAATTACTCTCTAGAAGCCAAAAAAGATTGTTAGGTTATAAAAAATGTCTTAAATGTGCATGTTGTGTAATAATGACAAGATATACATACCTTATATAAGTTAATTAAATAAAACCTTAATTCAACTTGAAGTCATATTAAGGGGTGCTTGGTTTACTTGGAGCAATGGTAATAGGATTTATAATGAATATAGTGAAGAATGAAAATGAATATAATTATTATAATTATGATGGTTGGTTAAGATAAAGAAATGGTTATTATTATTATTGATAGTGGTTAATTTGTTAAAAATCTTGATAAATAAATTTTTGTTTTACATAAAATTTTAATATATTTAATTAATTATATTTAATTGATACATCCATTTATGATGACAGAATATTTAAAATCAAGTATATTGTGATATTTCCTTTCCAATAGTTTTTTTTGCATCAACATATCATCCGTCACATAATGTCTTCAAAATACAAATTAATCATTCAAAATATTATTTTCCAAATGTCGCGATCATAACATAATGGAATGACTTCCATTCCTCTCGTAACGAGAGGTATGAAGTAATAGCTCAAACTCATATATAAAAATATTATTTATCTAACGATAATGTATTACTAAGCAACTATTTTTCATTCCATTTTTATTTTTTATTTCTCGTATCCATTAATCAAGCACCCCTTAAATTAGATCAAGTCTATCCAGTCTATTAACAGATTAGACTCAAAAGTAATTGTCACTCTTAGAGTTCCTATTTAAACTTGTCAAGAACTCACATTTAACATCTACTAATAGCCTCTCTCTCTCTCTCTCTCTCTCTTTGTCAATTCATGATGTGTTTTGGGTAAACCTGAACTGTAGATTGCACCTTTAAATTATTACCACGCTCAGATTAATCTCTGCCCATATCTTATAAGATCTCAAGAGGCATCTTAGCAATAACACCAAATATTTAACAGTGTATACACAAGTGAGAGCCAAACCCCAACCTTGCTCAAGCGAAAACCAACCCCTCTTTTTATGGGTTAGATTTGACTACATTATTTGCTTTTCTTTTTTACCCTAAGGCTTCCATCGGTAAATTCAAGAGTGGTGTATATACTCCTTACTTAAGGCTCTCCTTTATAAGAAGTTTTGAGTTCGAGTTACGCCAAAGGAGGAGAAATGAGATATTTTTCTAATTGATGATCCTCTAGCCCTCTAAGCAAAGCTCCTTGATCGGATCAATTACGGACGTCTCACTTCCAGTGGCAGTGTAGAAGTTGAAGCTACTAGAGAATTCGAGGGCTTCCCAACCTGATGCTAAGCAAGGGGCCAGTAATCAATCAACAGTTGATTAATCAAGTATGTGACGGCTCTTTGTGCACAAAAGTGTACAGGCTACATAGGAACCTGAGAGATTTTTAAGTTCCAAATTTATCTCCTCTAGGGCTCTTGAAGTGGGTCTGAAGAATTTAGGATTAGTCCGATTAAGCTAGGATACCTCGTGTCAATATTAAAAAAAAAGTGGGGTCAGAATATGCAAGTGGGATTCTCATAACTTCGTATTGGGTCAGAAACAAAAAGGACCATGAAATTGACTTTGTGGTCTGATGCAAGTGATCTTGTGGAGTTCTTCAGAGGTTCAACCATGAACGAAGAAGATGACAGGAACAGCAATGAGTTGGAGCAGAAGACAGTAGACCTCATGAGAGCCTATGTTCAAAGGGAAGATCCATCTTCCAAGGTGGAGTTTGGTGTTCTTAGCTTATTTACTGTTTTTGATGTTCATTTTGTTCCTGTTACTGTCACAGTCTCCAACATCGTTAAGGTTTTGGTGTCTGGTTCTGTGTCAACTCAGGAAGTAGATGACATGACAATGAGAAGATTTCTGAGAGCTCGTCAATGGGACGTAGATAAAGCTTCTGTCATGTTCCTCAAGTACCTGAAATGGAGACGAGAGTTTGTTCCAAATGGCTCATTTCTTCCATCGGAGATCCAAAATGAGATTGCACAGAACAAGATGTTCTTGCAAGGATCGGGCAGGAAGGGAGAGCCTATCATAGTTGTTCTTGGAGCAAGACACTTTCAAAGCAAAGACGGTGTACATGAATTTAAGCGTATGTAGCAACATTTTACAGGCACTAGTTTTCTTCGTTCTTTATACATTTTAGCACTATAAAATGATCGTGAACCTTTAATATATTTTAAAATATTATGAATTGAAAATACTTTTAAAATTATCTTTATTAATTAGACAGATCAAATTCAAACTCGAGTTGATGAAGTCCAATCTAAATTCAACTTTTTAAAACTTAATTCTTATATTAGATTCAGTCTAAAACTCCATTCAACAAGTGAATTTGAACTTTTCAATTATTCGTAACACTTGATTGATTCAGACTCTAGTCCACATATCTAAGTGTAGTCCGACTAAGGCGATGAATGTATCCGTATGAGATTTTATTGTTTTTTGACAAAATCCGTATGAGATTTTATGGATTGATGAACTGTTACATGTTATTGTCTAAGAGTAAAATTGCGTACGTTTGGACCTCTAAAGACTTTACATTTAAGGAGAATTTTATTGAGTTATTGTTATTATTGTATCTACTGTCTATATGCAATGATTGAGGCTATATATGTTCCCATAGCTTCAATTGCTTTTTCACCTTACACTGCATTGTCCTGCTTATATGCACAGGCTTCATCGTCTATGGCCTGGACAAAGCGTGTGCCAGGTAATTCTGATCCTTTCTGAACAAATTTCAGGGTAATTTCTAAATGTTATTTCTCATAAATGACAGAACTACTTATAGGGAAGATAAGTAATTGTTTTACAATTCAATCTCTTAATTATTGCTTAGAAAAAAGTAAATAAGATTTCATAAAAATAAGGACCAGAAATAGAAACGATATTTTAAGAAGTAAACTATTAAGTAAATAAGGAAACAAATAAAGTAATAAAACCAAAAATATTATTCCAACATTCACCCTCAAGCTGGTGAATAGATGTTGATCATTATTCCCAGCTTGCTGCTTAACTCTTCAAATCTAACTCTGGTAAGTGCTTTTGTGAAAATATCTTTCAACTTATTTGCTAGTGAAAATGTGAGCTAAATTAATCAAACTAGAATCTACTTTCTTTCTTATGAAATGACGATCTATCTCCACATGTTTAGTTCTATTATGATAGATAGGATCTTTGCAATCCCGATAGTTGCTAGGTTGTCACACCACACCCTCATTTGAGGCTCTGCTTTGATCTGAAGTTCTGCCAAGAGTCTTTTAATCCATATTTCTCACAAATTCCCAATGCTAGTGCTTTATACTCAGCCTTTGCACTGCTTCTGGCAACCATTGGTTCTTTTTTACTTCTCCAGGTTACCAAGTTACCCCACACAAAGGTACAATAACCTATTGCAGACCTCCTATCAACCACTGATCCAGCCCAATCAGCATCTGTGAATACTTCAATACTCCTTGTCTCGCTTTTCTTAAAGAATAATCCCTTTCCAGGAGTCATTTTCAAATACTTCAGGATTCTAAGTACTTCATCCATATGTTCTAGTTGAGGGTTGCTCATAAACTAACTAACCACACTTACAGGAAAACTAATGTCTGGTCTAGTGTGAGAAATAAAACAGTTTTTCAACTAACCTTTGATATCTCCCTGTATCCACTAGTGTGCTTTCTTCTTTAAGAGTCAATTTATAAGTTGATTTCATGGGTGTCTCAGCAGGCTCCATCATCCCAGTTTCCTGTAAAAGGTCAAGTGTATACTTCCTTTGGGACACTGAAATGCCTTTACTAGATCTGGCCACCTCCATCCCCAAAAAGTATCTCAAATAGTCCATATCCTTAATTTTGAATTCTTGGGCCAGAGCACCTTCTAGCTCCTTCATGCCTTCCCAAACATCACCTATAATAACAATATCATCGACATAAACTATAAGAATAGTCATTTTACCACTAGCCAGCCGTCGAACAAACAAGGTGTGATGAATTTCACATTGGTAGTAGCCAAGTTTTTTCATTGCTTTTATAAATCTATCAAACCAGACCCAAGGTGATTGTTTCAGGCCATAGAGTGATTTTCTGAACTTGCATACCTTCTGAGGATGTGTAGCTTCTTGTAGTCCCGAAGGTATTTTCATGTATACCTCTTCTTCAAGATCACCATTGAGGAAGGCATTTTTTTTACATCTAATTGATATAATGACCAGTTAAGATTTGCAACTAGTGATAATAGAATCTTAACAGTATTGAGTTTGGCTACAGGTGTAAAAGTTTCCTAGTAGTCAATCCCATACGTCTGTGTGAAACCTCTAGCTACAAGTCTTGCTTTATACCAGTTAATACTTCCAATTGGATTATATTTGATGGTGAACACTCATTTACAGCCAACCACTGTTTTTCCCTTTGGTAAATATGTTACTACCTAGGTCTGGTTCTTCTTGAGTGCATTCAACTCGTCATCTATAGCTTCTCTCCACTTAGGATCCTTCACTGCTTCTCGGAAATTTTCAGGTAATTTTTCAGTAGATAACTGAGTCACAAAATCCTTAAAATGTGGTGATAACCTGTTATAAGAAACAAAATTGATGATTGGGTGCTTTGTACAAGATCTTACTCCCTTCCTTAGAGCTATTGGCCATCCAACCTCCTCAGAATTTGCAGTAGATTTTGATTCATGGACTTGCTCGGGAAGTGTGATGGATTTTTCTGGTTCTGCTTCACATCGTGCCTGCTATTTGCCTTTCCTCCTTGAGTAAAATTGTGATTGCACCTCAGGATTTTTGTCTTCCTGCCTGTCCACCCTAATTTCACCATCCTTCTCTTTATCACATTCATTGCTTTCTGTGCAATTCTGGTCAGATTTGTGATTGGAACTGGCTATATTAGTAGCTTCAATGGGAATGGTGGTGTCAAGATCTGGTATCTCAGGTTTGATGTTATCAAAATTGTGTTTCAGAGATGGTTTCATTAGAATCAAGTCTGGTTTGATCAGGACTATTAAAAGCAGAGGTGTTTTTAGGAGAATCAAAGTCCTTTATAGGTCTGGTTGAGTCATGGCTAGGTGCAGAAGGCAGAATTTCTTGATGTAGTGTATCCAGTGAGCCATCACTTCCCAGAAACAACCATTCACTCTCACTTCCCTCCCCCTGAATGGTGTTCGGCGTTTCTAGGATCGATCCTTGTGGAGCGTTGCCTGACGAGCCAGTGGCAGAATTTTCCCCTGACTCGACGTGCCACGCTTCTATCGTCCCGAATGAAACCATCCTCCTCTATGTTCAAAGCTTTGATACCATGAACAAATTTGAGGATAATTTATGTATATTATTTCTCATAAATGACAGAAATACTTATAGGGAAGATAAGTAATTGTTTTACAATTCAATCCCTTGATTATTTCCTAGAAAGAAGTAAAAAAGATCCCATAAAAATAGGGACCAGAAATGGAAACGATATTTTAAGAAATACACTATTGAGTAAATAAGGAAACAAATAAAGTAATAAAACTGAAAATATTCTTCCAAACACTATCAATCAGCTCTCTCCTAAAGAATGTGTGTGTGTGTGTGTGTTTTTCCTAGATGTAATGAAAGCACCCACAAAAACATGGAATGATCTTTGACTCAATTGTATTTCTATCAGGATGCCATCAAACCAGGAGAAGTTTGTAGTCATTGGGGACCTTGGAGGTTGGGGATATGCTAACAGTGACATTAGAGGATACCTTGCAGCTTTGTCCATTGTGCAGGTACTGTACAAATACGATACAAGCTGCTAATTACGAGTAAAGGTTCAAGTACCCTCCTGCATAAACTGATCATACATTGTGAAACTTACCACATTTGGAAAGTTGGTCCTTGCAATTCAGGATTACTACCCAGAAAGACTAGGAAAAGTGTATATTGTGCACGCACCATACATCTTCAAGTCAGTGTGGAAAATTGTTTGGCCTTTCATCGACAAACATACCAGAGAAAAGGTAATGTTCACATGTTATGCCTATTGATGTTTAGTTTGGGAAAAACATCACATATAGTAATATGCAGTTAATATATGTAAAGGGTGTTGCATGATACATTATATGGAAGCTGCCAAAATTATGTATACAACTTGTAACGGATCCATAACATCTACCTTGGATACATACTTGCATGCCTACACAAAGAAAGATGGCTGTTTTAGATGTCCACAAATCGTCATTTAAATTGTTCAAGAAAGAATTACTGATTGATTCTCTTTCTCTCTCTCTGCGTGCTGATAGATAGTATTTGTGGAGGAGAAGCTGCTGAAATCAACGTTAATGGAAGACATTGAGGAAAGCCAAATCCCAGAGATATATGGAGGCCAACTGCCATTAGTTCCAATCCATGAAGTATAACCAAAAACAGTCAATGGGAGAACAAAAATAATGTACTAATAAACACATATGCAATAGTACTATTGGTTTTGCATGGTTGAGTTTGAGAGAGAACACTGTTGTTCATTTTCATGAAATATGACCAAAACATCATTTGTTAAGTTTAAAGAATTCTCATAAGATTAAAGGACAAGGAAGATTAATCAGCACATCAGCTAACCTGTCAGAGAGGCTGAATTGTTGGAGAAAGATTTCCAGGATCACCGAATTGAATCAATCACAGTGGTCCTAGTATAAAGGGATAATCACAGCTGCTTTCAGGTCCATACTGTGACCCATTGCATGTGCTAAGACGAGTTGCTTAATGCCAGGTCCAAACTGCCAGTGCCTTAAACCTCCATTTGTAAAGATAACATATTCATAATTCATGTACTCAGACTACGAGGTTAAAATACTGATCATACATATATTGGTATAATTGGTACATTCAAGCCAGACAATGATTGTCAATTCAAATGGGTATCCTCATTCTTTAACAGCGCAATTGGCTCAATGAATCATTTTTTATTCAAAGCAGCAATGCCCATGCTAATTAATTAAGTAATTTCAGTTAGGGTACTGACAAATAATCTGCAGGATCTCACCTTCATTTCACCCAACACTAATTTCAGAAGTGGAAGCAAGTTTTTGAATGCTTCAACTTTCAAGGGAAGCCCATATTGTTGATCTTGGCCTCTGCTTCAAGGAACAAATCAACTCTGACTCTTTTCACCTTAGTTAAAAATATGCGTCTAAGCAATGCATTTATCTAGTTGCCTCATTTTTAGGCCAGGTAAATCTCTGTACTTTTTGCAGTAAAGGTATCCATCAAGAGACTACTACCTGCAATTTTGCTTATCATGAATCGTTCCAGGTTCAACTTTTATATATTTACCAAGCTTGCAGCAGCTGACTACCAATAGTCTGCACAAGAACATGAACCACCTTCAAACTGGTGAAAACGAATCCGATCCCTTATGATAATAACCCTGTTTAACATCCTTGAAATCATTTTAATCCAATTGTGACAGTCATAACAAACCCGAAGGTTTTTTGAGATCCTAATTTCTGTTCCAGGGCTAGTCTTAAGGATTCCATAGGCCAAAG
Source organism: Erythroxylum gracilipes (assembly GCA_026413385.1). Taxonomy (NCBI): domain Eukaryota; kingdom Viridiplantae; phylum Streptophyta; class Magnoliopsida; order Malpighiales; family Erythroxylaceae; genus Erythroxylum; species Erythroxylum gracilipes. The sequence continues at coordinate 23,860,963 of JANZLC010000007.1, read as the reverse complement.
CCAACTTTTCACTGTGATGGTACAAATTTTCCTCCTTTTCCTCCTCAGAAACATCCATCATAACCAAATCGGTTGCAGGCACAAAACCCTCCAGCTTTGTCCTTTTCATCAACCCTTCCAACACTTTGTACATTGCTTCTGATTCAGGATGAGATTTATCGCCTGCACTAAACTGGTGGATTTTACCTGCCCACTCAAACCAACTCTTTCCCTGAACTTTGTGGACTCCCTTCTTTTTCATCGTTTCTCTCACTTCCTGAGCACATTCCCATCTACTTTGAGTGCAGTAGATATTTGATAGCAGAACAAAATCCCCACTCCTGAGACGTGAGATGTTTTCGATTGCAAATTTGCCAAGTTCTGCCCATTTGTGTGTTCTACAAGCACTAAGAAGTGCCCTCCAGATGATAGCATCTGGCTCCATAGGCATCGCTTTAATCATGGCATAAGCCTCTTCCATAAGCCCTGCTCTACCAAAGAGATCAACCATAGCCCCATAATGTTCGAGCTGCGGCTGAATTGAGTAACGAAACCTCATCAAATCAAAGTATTGGCCTCCCTCTGTGACCATACCACAATGACTGCACGCTGTTAAAATCCCCAGGAAAGTTATGGAATCAGGTAACACATTTTCCATCTCCATTTTTGAAAACACTTCTTTGGCATCGAAAGCTAACCCATGAACTGCCAGCCCCTTGATCATAGAATTCCAGATACAAACATCACTGCGTGGAACGCTATAAAATATGTCCTTAGCAGCTTGAATTCTACCACATGTTGCGTACATATATATTAATGCCGCACTCAAAATATGATTCAAAACAACTCTTTTCTCAACCAACAATTGATGCACCCACTGAGCATAATTAGGAGCCCCAAGCTTTGCACATGCAGACATAGCAGAAGCAAACGTAAAACCATCAGGTTCAACATTTGAACTAAGCATTTTACGGAACAATCTCAACGCCTCGTCATAGCGTGAGTTCGTAACATAACCCCCAATCACGGAGTTCCACGTAACAACATCTCGATTAGGCATTTTATCGAACACCCTTTTGGCGATTCCATATTCTCCTCCATTCAATAGATTCCGGACAATCTTATTCACAGCCACCAACCCAGTAGTCCAAGACCCAACTTGAGCAACGACATTACAACCAAGTCTGAGTCGATCGCAACGCACGTAACTTGATATGAGATGGGCCGCAAGGGAAGGGTCAGTTCCGTAGCCAAATCTGATAATTTTCGCGTGGGTTTCTACTGCAGTTCTCAAATCCAACGAGAGCTTGCAGGCCTCGAGAAGGTGGCAAAACACTTCCGGGTCTGCAAAATTTTGGAATGTGTACCGTCACAAGATGTGAAAATGGAGTTCGACAATGAATTATCACGGAACGAGTATCAAAAATCCAAATCAAAGGACTACTACAATAAACCAAGTACATTTAACGAGGGAGATAAAGAGAGAGCACCTGTATCGTCGTCACTTAACGAAGAAGAAGTAGAAGGAGCGAGGGCATTGGAAGACAAAGCTTGTGCTGTTACAGCTACTGGGGTCTGAGTAGTGAGTCTCTTGAGTCCCAGTCTCTGCATTACTCGACTCTTACGTGCTTCAATCTCCTCTTTTGTTGCTGCTTCTTTTGTTAGAGTCTTGACCGTCCCTCACATTAGAAGCTTAACGTACGACGTCGTCAAAGCATTATTCGCCCTGTTTTTTAAATCTTTTTTCTGTTTCTTGAATCACAGGGAACAACGACGTCGTACATGTTTGATTGGGCATCAAAACCATTATTCACAGAGTTTGTCCGTCCTCTTCTAGCTTGTCTCCATTGTGTTTTTCCATCTCCACCGCCTCTTCAGCTCTCCTGCATCGGTTGACCCTGTCGGAGTCGCTTCTCCGGCCGCCGTTCACCTCGACCTCATTAATTTAACCGGTCTCTGTTGCTAGGTTCAGGTGCATATACCGCTATATCTCTAGGTAAAAACCTTAATCAAAATCTTGAAAGATTTCCTTTTTCTTAATCTCAAATACCGTATCTGTGCTTGTTTGGGTTTTCTATGTATGTAATCGTTTGTTTAGGATATTCTATGATTAGCCTAGCCGATCCGAAACCCTAAAGTAATCCTTTTTATTAACAATGTTGGCTTCGGTTTAGGATCCTAACTATCGGTGAAGGGATCCTTGTAATGTTATTAGACAATATTCGTATGGAATATAGTGTGGCTTCTGCTAATTCTGTTGCCTTGGTGTTGTAGGTTTGTACAATACGGCGCTTCTGGTGTCTCCTGTTTGCTGATTGCTGCTAACATAAACATACACATGGTATTTGCTTTTTTAAAGCATTGTTATGTTCTTGATTGCTGTTGGTAATTAGTCTGAGATTTTGTTTTTCTTTATAATGTTTATGGCGGAAATTTGGCTCTGTATTGAATAATCAATTGGGTTTGCTGCAAAATCATGTGGCAATTGCTATCTCAAGTGACAAGCCATTCCTTCTCTCATAATCATGGTTGGCGTGGAGTCCTGAGGCCTTTCATTAGGGAGGACCTACGCATAGAGTCCGGTGGCTCAAAATTTTAGATAGTGGATTTTCAATAAAATTAAATTTTCTTACTAAATTTAGGTTGATTTTTCATTAAAATTATTTTTCCTCTGGACTCCAGTGGGACAGCTCCGCCCCTGCCTGTCAATATTGTTGTAAAGAGTTGTTGAAAATATTTTGTCTTGACGAGTTGTTGCATGTCATGAACCGATTTTTGGACCATGGTTTAATCCCAATTGTGCACTAAGAGTTTATTAAATCAAAAATGAAGAGATAAAGTTGAAGCATGTGTTTTTCGTTATGAGTCCTTGTTTATGAAGGCTAACACATGATTTAGGTGGTTACCTTGAAAATGAATGGATATTCACAAATTCTGAATATGGAGTTTGTTCTATTCTTGACTCCTTAATCCTTCTGCCAGAATTTTGTTGATAATTGAAAACCTTGCGATTTTTGGATTAACATTATAATGGTGATTGGTTAAATTCAAGTTTATAGGGCATGGTTTAAATGTCGAAACTGATTTCTGCATTCTATATTTGTTTATCATGCGTCATAAAGCATTGAGGTTAGATCATAAGAAAGATTCAGTTAACCAAACAGGTTAGATGTGCTGCATCCAATAGACTTCTTTGAAATAGTAATATGAAATTTATATTATTTCCATGTGAACAATAATATTTTTGGTTCTAAGTTTGGTTGACGACAGGTTGGTAGTGTATGTTCTGGAAACTTGCATAAATGTATCTTTATATCAATGCTTTAGGTTTTCCAATATGACAACATATATTTCTTACTCTTTGATGAACACGTGCCATTGCCAGTCACTTTTCTCTTTGACATTTTGTCATTTCTAGAATCTTAATCATGTATACCTTTCCAATTAGAAGGATGAGAATGGTTTGTTAGTAGTATTGGTTGGGAAGAGAAGATGTAGTCTGTCATTATTTGTCTGCTAAAAGCCTAAAACCATTGTTTAATTTTGAAGCTATCTTTTGAACTTGAAATCCTTTTGTACCCAATGAAATAAGCCCAAAAAATTAAGATGACAAGACCGAATATGAAAAGAAACGAACCATTACCCTCATGGTATATGATTAAAATAAGAAAATTCAAATAATGCAAGTTTGTCATCTTGATTGGAATACTATTTCGAAAAGAAGGAAGACTATGGATTTGACTTTAATTTTTCATTTTCCAGGCTGCAAAAATTATTGCCAACTTGATTGTAATGGGCTCTGGGATCCTGTTGAGAGGATTTGCTCAAGCATATCGCCAGGCACTTGCAAGTATGGTTTCCCTTGCTAATTCAGCACTTAATATTATTTGGATTCTGTGTTAAGAATATTAGTTGTCTGAGTTGACATTATATTCTGCTAAGTTCACATTTCAGTTGTATTCTTAAACCTCATTTATTATTGGGATTTACAAATTTGGGTGTCCTATTCCAGATGCTTCAAAATCTGGTGTTGCCCAAGAAACAGTACAGAATATTAGGAGAGGGAGTAAAGTCATGGCTGAAGCAGAGGCAAGGCAGATTTTAGGTGTTTCTGAGAATTCATCATGGGAAGAAATTGTTAAGGTTTGTATTGCCACTACTGTGATTCGTGTGTTGGTGGAAATTATATACTTCCAGCTTTTATATCCTTGTACCCTTTAAACATGAAAGGGAGTTAACTGCTATTAATACATCATATGTTTGGGCTTCAAATTATTTCAACTTAATGTATGGATAACTAACAATAACAAACTTTTTGTTATGATGAATTACTCGAGGAACATAACTTGTCAGGTAAAGATCAGAATTAGTTACAAAGGAAGATCGTTTTCTATGTGCTTAACCAGTGTCTGGAGTTACATTATGTTCAGGGTACTGCTTAGTAATTCCAAATTTCGTCCTGATTATGTTAAATGTTCCTTGCATGTAGAAATATGACACCTTGTTTGAGCGGAATGCCCAGAGCGGGAGCTTTTACCTGCAGTCGAAGGTTCATAGAGCTAAAGAATGCTTAGAAGCAGCATATCAGAAGAAAGGTGAGGAGCCTACTGATAAGTAACTTGCTGAAATGGTTTCTGCTCGTGGCCTAATGCTTCGCCTTTCCGAAGTTGTTGAATATCTTTTTGATCTGGATGAATGATGTAAATTAGATAGGAAGAGTTCAGTTATATTCCCTAAGTTTTATGTTCTCTTTCACACTGTGGTCTCCTAATTGTGATCCCACATGTGGATTAGCGATCAGTGTCTGCATCCTTCATGCCTGTGCCTCCGTTAACTAGGCAGGAGAGAAAGTATGTTCCTAGTTAGTTCAATTACTCTGCAGTTTCCAAGTACTGATGATTTGTGTATTAGATAAGGGGTCATTAATAGTTATACCCCTCCATTCTTGAATAACATCTCAACTTCATATTGATGTGGCTGTAAGTTCTACATTTAGAGCTTGCAGATATACAAGTAGAATTTGCAGTTTCTCTTCGGTGCACTGAACAAAGTTTTGATGGGATGAAAGATGAGATGAGAATTTTGTTTTAAATTGCTTTTAAAAATTGGAATTTTCAATTAATACATCAATTCTTTTTGGGAAATATGATTTGTATTCTTCATGGCTCCTGAATTAAACTTAGTTCTATGTATTTGGATCTCTGGCCCATGTGAAGAATGGTAATCTGATTTATGATAAATTATGTAAATATATTTTGTGATATTAAAAAATTTTAAAAAGATATTTTCTGTTCAATTATTTTAATTCAGATTGATATGTGGTTAATTATGAAGTTTATATTTGAAATTGTCAAGTAAATTTAATTTTAACAGTGAATTTTATTAAATAATTTGACAAAATTTTATAAATTATTTTTATTTATTCTCAAAATTTTAAAAATTTTAAAATAACTATAACTGCCCTTCACCCTCCTGACATTGTATATGGAGAAGCAAATAGAAGCATTATTATATGTGAATTTAATATTTATTTTCATTAAGATGTTGAACTTTATTGCTCAAGTGGTAATGAGTAAGTTTGGTATTAAGTTAGTTCAGAGTTCACGTCATCATCCTCAAGTTTTTTAATACTTAAAAAATCGAACCAATTTGATTAATCTAATGATGAAATTTTCTGCTGGTTAATTTTTTATTGTTTATTTTGCGGTTTGAATTAGTTTAATAATTAGTATTGTTAAAAGCGATCATTTTATTAATTAATCAGATATTTTTAAAATTAATCAATTTTTATAAATTAAAATAAACTAATTAATTTTTATTTAACATTCTTTTTTTAAATTAAACTTTTAAAATTTTTATAAATAATGAAATTTTAATTATTTTTAAATTATTTAATTTTATTTAACGTTTATTCAGTTTTATGTCGATCCAAAATCTTTTGAATCTTTTAAATCTTAAACTTTTTACTTTAATTGTTTAATTTTCGATTTGGTTTCAAAACATTAAAAATTTTAATTTCCGGTTTAAACTTGGTTTAAAGCTTTATCCATCTCAAGATTCTTAGTTTGATATAAGTTTAATTGTGTTTAGGAAGTTCTAAGCTTGATCAAATTTAAAATAAGTTTGGTTAATTTTATTTTAAATTTTAAATTTAAAAATAATTCGGTTTTATTTTAAAGTATATTTTATTTAATTTTTTAAATTTTTAGTTGAGTAGAATCCGATCCCTCAAATCTTCTGTACCCATATAAATAGATTACTAGGATTAAGGGTGAGCATTTTTCGGGCCGGTCCGATTATCCGGCTCGACTCGAATTAATTCGGGTAAGCAAATGCTAAATTTCGGGTAATTCGGACCTGCCCGAGTATTACCCGAATTATTTTTAGGCCGGGACGGGTAATTCCGAAAAAATTCGGACCGACCCAATTACCTGAATTAGGTTTAAAATAATTATTAATTAGGGTAATTCGGATAAATCGAGCCAGGATAATTCGGGTAAATCAGGCTAGGTAAATAGGTTTTTCGGGCCAGATAAATTCGAGTAATTGTAAGCTCAAGTTCGGACCAGGTAAGATGGAAAAAAAATTTAAATAATTCAAGGCGAACCTAAATAGTAAAAATTTGGCCCAAATTATGAGAATGCTCACCCACTAGCATAAAATTAAGTTAAGATTGCTGGCGCAGATGATGGCATCCCAGGATCCGGATAGCTTGATTTTGGTTCTTAAAAGGTTGTTAAATTAATTGAGGTTAAGTGCATTAATTAGGAGTCAAATCGAGAATAATTGAGACTTTGAATACAGTAATATTCCCATAAAAAAACGAACAAAGCTAACGTCAAAGTGATCAAATGCTTTCAAATGAAGTAAGAAAATGCGGAAAGAAGCCAATTTAGTCAGCAGAAGGCCGCAAAGTTTGAAACAAAACGACGAGACTGACGCGCTTATCCTTTCCCTACTTTTCAAGCAATCGACTTTATGCTATAATTGAGTCGGTCGGTCACCGTCAGCTCAGCTCCCACCAAACAAATTGCCACAATCACAAGTTTCAGACCTCTCAAAGTGGATTGAGAGTTTATAATTTTTTAATTAAATTTTAAATTTATTTTTCAATCATAATTAAAATTATATAATTTTATTTAATATTTAACTGATTTTATAACGATATAAGAATTTTTAAAATTTTAAACCTCTTTTTTATCGGTTTAATTTTTTATTCAATTTTTAAAATATTAAAAAAAATTGGCATCGATTTAAATATGACTATTTTAAATACTTAGTAAAAAATAATTTATATTTTAATATTTTACAAAAATCTATTTATTTTTTAATATAACTTTACACCTATTCTGAAATATAATGAATATTATTTTAATAACAGTATTGTATAAGATAGTATTAAATAATGGAGTATATTTTATCTATATTTTAAGTAGATTCGAGTTTAATTATTTATAATTTTGAAATTATTTTGTAATATCATTTAATTACACACAACTTAATACTTTTTATTTAGTTTTTCGTTTACTCGTTATTCTATATTTATTTATTTATTTATAATTATAAAATTCTGTTGTAACTAATTAAAGTGAAGATATTCAATATCACTTTTTTTTTGTGAAGATTACATAATGATTAAATGATATACAAAAATAAATGATAATTATATAGATAGGAGAATTGAAATTTTTTAAAAAAGATCAAATGTGTATTTTGATCTTTCAATTCTTGAAGTTCATGCTCACAAAGCTTTTTTTATTCCACTTTGTATGTGAAAATGAAACTCTCTAAGCATCTACTTTACAAGTGAAAACATGGATTCAGGAGGCTTACTTTAGCTTTTATAGTTTCCACTTTTGGCATATAAGAAAGTAGAGTTAGGAACACATACATGAGACCCCAAATGAAAGTAAATTAAATTATATAAAGTAAATTGAAAAAAATAAGCAAAGTGCTTCACAAGCAAAAGTAAGTAATGATTTGGTTCACTAAGAAGATGCTAACTAGTATTAAGGTTTAGTTTCAAGTACATGGGTTTTTTTTTTTTTTAATGTTTGTGTAATTTAAAAAAAGAAGTCTAATAGTACGCAGCCTTATTCTTACATGATAAAGAGTTTATTTCTGATAAGATTTAAAAATAAATGTTGAGTTTAATTATTTCATTTTCGGGTTTAAAAGGGATATATTTAAGTTTAAAATTTACTATCTTAAATTACTCATCAATAAGTTCTCATCCAAAGTCTAATTAAGTTTCATTCAAATAAGGATTAAAATCTAAAACTTCTTATTTTTATTTCAATCACCAAAATATCTCTTTGATTTATTAAAACTAATGAAAGTTTTGGAACTAATTATTTTTTCATTTAGTGCACATGGCTCTCGTTTTTGCGAAGGTACGAAGGAGGGATATCAATTGTACGCAGCTTTCTTGAACATGTGATTTTCTGTTTATAGAGGAGTAACTTTAGCAGTTGATCCAAGACTCGCTCTCATTTTTTAGATTAATTCATCATCATCACATTCAGTTTGAAATCTCGCAATAAAGTAAGGTCTGAGGAGACATGATAATACGCAACCTTACTCTTATATAGTCGAGAGCTTGTTTCCCATAATTTTTTTTAGGATTAATTATTTTGATAAAATTATAATTAGAATGGTATGAACAAGACAGTTTTAAGGATTGATGCTTGCATTATTTTGGTAACACTTTTTTTTTTTGTGTGGGAATAATCAAGCTTACACTTTGTTCAGACTGCACTATCAATGGGGAATGACTTTAGGTTCAAAAGCTTATAGTTGTAAGGAAAGAGACTTCTAAAGAAGACGTTTACCTAAACTCACAAGTCGTAAAGTAATCTCAGAATTTGGGGAAAGTAAGAGAGAAATTAGTCACAAAAGTAAATGAATGAGTCTGAAATGTACGAAAGAGTTGAACATAAGAAATCAACGTCAAGAGGAGAAGATGGGATTGCAATTAATATAAAGCCCTTAGTACGTGCATGTCTAAAATATTAGGTAATGAAGATTAAAAATTAGCGTTTGACTGTAAAATAAAAAATATTTTTTTAATGGATATAATTTTTTTCAGTTAAAATATAACTTTTTAAAAAATTAAAAAAACTCTTAATTAACTTTTTTAGGTAATTTTTTAGATTAATTAATGAGCTTTTTTAGTCTCTGTTATACTTATATTTTACACATAATTCTCACAATACTCACAAACTCATCTTCACATTTACCTTGCAAATCTATTATTTGGCTTTTTAAATATGTTTTAATATTTATTTTGATATTAGTTTTACTTAAAGTCTATATAAAAAATTTAGTTAGATATATTTTCATTCATATTTTATATGTTTTAAAATTATATAATAATCCATATATTGTGTTTTGTATATTGTTTAATATATTTTAAATAATTTTTATATTAATAAATAATTTTTATTACAAAATAAAATATAGTTAAAATTAAAAGTATTTTTATTTTTATGTTACCAATCAACTCTTTTAAAAAAACTCTTTTTTAAATTACAGCCAAACAATGAATTGATTTAAAAAAAAAATTCTTCTCAAACGTGATCACATTAAAAGCTCTAGTAAATAAGCCTAACTAACCAGATACCTAGTCTAAATCTAATTCGATTTTAAACAATTCAACTCGAGTTTTGAGTTAGAGTCAATAGCTGAGTTGGAGTTGATAAATTAATTATTAAAGTTAGGTATTTTCCCTTATCACGCATTTCGTAGTTCATAAATAACACGCGGTTTCTCCGTTTTCCGCTATTGACTACGAAGCATGCAACCAACATGTGAGGTCTCGTGTAAATCTTGTCTTCTTCTGCCTAACACCTATATTATTTATTATATATATTTGACTAAGTGGAAAAACCATTTCGGTTGATTTTAAAGATGATTTGATTGTTGCGTCCATTCGTCATACTTCCTTTTCCACAAGTGAATTATTTGAAGTTTGATCTAAGAATTTGAGTTAATTCAATCTAGTAATTATATGTTTTTAATTACAGCTTATTAAAGTATTATAATTTTATAAAAATATAGCATATTTAGTTAATTTAAGATAATATTAAATAATTAATTACATGTAATGATTTTTATTAGTATTATAATTTTATAAGACTATGTATGTTTAGTTAATTGATGATAATATTAAATAATTAGTGACAAGTGGTAAAATAAATTATATTTTTTATTTTGATAACAAAAGGTTTTATATTTTTATTTTTAGATGTGTATTAAATAAAATTTTAACGTACATAACATGTAAATTAACTGATAATAATATAAAATAATCAATGAGTGATAAAATAAGTTTGATATTTTATTTTTCAATTTGATAATGAAACAATTATAATTATTATTTTTAAATATGTATTCAATAAAATTGTGTATGTATATAATATGTAAATTATTTGTTTTAAATTTCCCAAATACCAAATTTAATTTAAGTAATTGTTAAAAAATCCAAACTCTTAAGACATAAGAAGTTAAAATATTTAATTCTTATAAAATTTATAGAATTAGGATAAGTATTTGAAGATTATTTTATCCGGAAGAGATCGAAGTCTTCCCTTGTTCCCATCCTATGCCAATGCATAACATCCACCGATTTATCTTTGCATGTTAAATTTTTTGTTCCAGTTATTTTATTTTATTAAATTTTATTTATATATTTATGTGAGATTTATACAAATATTTAGATAAAATTTAATAGAATATGATAGGAAAATGATATCTAGATCAGACGATCTGATCCATTTAGTATCTTATTTATTTATTGGTAAATGTGTGAATGCTATGTAAGGGATCAAAACGGGAATGGGAAAAACGAACCGACGATCTTGTTCATGTTTTATCACCACCAAATTTCTAGGAGCGTATTACAGTTGAGATCAACAAAAACTACTTTTAATCATCATCATCATATTCATAAACTATCTTTCACTATTAGGCAATTTAAGGTTGGCTAATAGATTATTCCTCTTATAGAAGAAGGTCCTGTTAAATTTGTTCTAGGGTTAATTAAAATACTTACAAATTCGATGCAATTTATTTTTCATTTATACTTATAGAAAGAGATAAGCTAGAGGCATAACATTTATATCACACTTGTGAATCTTTTTTATTTTTTCTCATTTTAATTTTAATTATACTAGTATTAGTTTAATAAAAATTTAAATTAATTTTAATTTTAATTATGCAACTATTAATTTTAAAAAATAAAAAACAAAGTAATTATTTACATTGTCACTGGCGTGACAAACATTTATTTTGTTTTCTATTTGTGTCATGGGCGTGAAACATACATATTTTGATTTTTTATTATTTTGATTTTATTTTTATTGAAATTGTTTAATTAATTTATAATTTTTAATAAATTAATCAATTATAACTAAATTTAAAATTGATTAATTCTATTATTATTATATTAATTCGTATGCATATTAATGTAATATTAAACATCTTGTATATTTATAATAAAGTTTTTTTTCGAGAATGCTTGTTAAATACAAATAAATTATACAATATATTTGGTTCAGTCTGAATTTGGGAGGGCTGAATATCGTTGCTCGGATCCATAATTCTGTGTGACCTGGGATGCTGAATACCTGCAAAACAAATAAAGGCATGCCGGGGGTTGACTCCCGAAAAGCCCCTCCGACGCTCAAGTTAGTCTTTTTGAGAGAGTATTGGTTGCAAATCGCAGAGGAAACTAGGGTTGTAATGTTGTACCTGTATTATGGCAGAACATTACCTTATATATGACATTGATGCTAGGTTTAGATCTTTACGTAAGTCTTTACGTTTGCATGGGAGATTAACCCCTGCTAATGGGTCGTGGATGTGTGGGCCTGGGCCTAGCATAGCCGACCTAATCATAAGCCCCCTAATCCTCGAGTCTGATCTGGGAGAAGGGTCGAAAGAGTACATAAGAACTATATAACATATTTCCAAGGCAGCTCGCTTTAGGCCCGATCGGTCGGTTATGTTGTGATGCGATCGATCGAGCAGATGACTAGACGAACCAACCAAGGGTAATGACTGAACCGATCGATCAGTTGTAACAGTATGGCAAGTCGATTGGGCAAGTGTAATGGCGGAACCGCTCGACAGGATGGAAAGACTTAGATAGGGCACTAGGTGTGATCATTACTGATGGTTTACGCTCTCTGACAGGCTGTCACGCACGTCTTTCTAGCTACTGTGCAGCTGTCAGGTGTGTCCTTTCAGTTACTGTGCAACCGTCAGCCGCATCCTTTCAATTGTTGCGCTGCTCCAGTTTTTTGACAACCCTAATTCACGTCAGCTCGGATCTTGCCACGTGTCTGAGTTCGGCTCGAATTTCCTCCACGCGTCGAGCGTTGGTTGTAGTGTCCGTTTGACCAATCTTCTATAAATGCATAGGATCGACAGACTATGGATTTTCTTCACGCTTATTTCATTCTTCGGTTTTCATTTGCACCTTGTTGCTTTTAGTTTATGAAGTTTTCTTTCAACCGTCGTTCAAAATCCCAATTTCAGTCACAAAACTAGGTACGTTTTCTCTCCTCGCTTCATCCTCTAGATTTTCTTTTTTGTAATCATGTCATCTACTAGTCCTAGAAGTGAGGTTGGTCCTAGGGATGAAATCGCAGAAGTAAGGCCAACCATGGGAGTTGTGGTGCGTGAAAGGAAAGATGGACAGCTTGTTGAAACACCGTCGTGTGACCCATCAACGATGACTTGGAGGAAATTGAACTGGTTGGTCACCAGAAATAACATCCCTGCGTCCTGGGGACCCAAGCTGGCCTTCACGAACGAACGGATTCATAGCAATCCAAGAGGATACTTTTCTGTTTCAGACAACTTCTTCTCAGTTGGTGGCATGAAGCTCCCATATGCTCCGATCATTGATGAGGTATGCCTCACCTACCAGTTGAGGCCGAGCCAGATTCCTCCGAACAGCTGGAGATTTATTAATGGCCTTGGCTTACTGTGCCATCAATTCGAGCGTCTCCCGTTGGTCAGAATCCTGCGTCACTTTTTAATAATGAACCAGAGTTCAAGTGCCAAGGCCGGGGTTCCTCAGCTTCAATATAGGGATGCGCGCTATCGTCCGGCTGGAACAGCCTCAAAAGTCCAATCTTGGAGGATGAAGTACTTTTTTGTGAGGCCCCCAGGATCTGCTTTTAAATCCAGGCCGTGGAGATATCCTCTAGCTGAGCGATGGAATGATCTCTTGAGTTTGTTCCTTAGTAGAGAGGAATGGGAGGTGGTCGACCTTATTAAGGCGTTCGGTCGATATGACTTCGATCATCTTATTAGGGGATATCGCGGGGGGGCGTCGGCCGACTCCTTCTTAATCGACCCCCCGCCCCAAATTAGCGGGCTAGCAAAAGAAACTGCTCCTTCTGGTTGACTTTTTGTGGTTGAACTATTTGCTGAACTTAATGCGTACTGGTTTCGGCTTCTAACCTGTTTTTTACATTTGCGCAGCTATAACAAGGATTGATGATTTTGCCGGGTCTTCTGGCTCCACTAGAGGCTGGAGCAAAGCTGCTAAGCCTTCGAAGACAAAGGAACAAGGCAAAAAGGGGGCCAACGCGGATGCTGCGCTGCCTACTGTTCCCGAACAGGGTGTTTCCTAGCCCACTATTTTCGAGCCGTCTACAGCGCTCATTCTGACAGTCGTTCTCGAACAGCTAGCGACGGTGATCCGGTCGGCGAATGAGGGTCTAATGACTGTAAAGAAGGAAGCGGAAGAGGTGGAGCCGCCTCTCAAAAGAAAGAAGAACGTTTGGGTTCTCCAGCGACCGCCCTGCTCATCGGGTAAAGGCAGGGAGAAAGGGAAGGAGGAGAAAGGTAAGAGGAAAGAGCGAGCGATCAGCTCTGGAAAGTGGGTATCCACGATCATTCTGGATGAGATTGCGTCGCTTAGGGATATCGACGTGTCCCTCGCAATTGCCCAGAAGTCCATTCCTCCCTAGGACGAGGAGACCCTGGGTAACCTGAAGACTAAGGAGCCGTTGGGTAGTCTCGTTCGTAGCTGCGTGAGGGGTCTGTCGCTCTCCTTCATCACGTATCAGTGCCTCGAGCAGCTTGACGGAACCAATGATTCATTGGGCCAGGAAATCAAGGATATTCTCGAGCAGATTCGTGTTTTGAGAGCCGAACTCTCAGAGGTGCGGGAAGAGAGAGACTTTGCGCGAGCTCAATCATCCTCTTGGGAAGAGGAGAAGAAGTATTGGGAGGAGGAAAGGGACTCTTTGAAGGCTCAACTCGCTACGGGAGAGGAGGAAAAGAGCCCGGTGGCCTTGGCGAGGGACGAGCTGGAGAAAAAGTGTCAGGCGCTGCAGCTCGATAACGAGGGCCTGAGGAGGGAGGCCTTCACCATCGTGACTAGAGCAAAAACGGCCCAAGAGCTTCGATCTAAATTTATTCAGGATTATCAAAGGGCAGTAGATGGCAAGGTAAGGGCTGAGGATGGTTGGGAAAAGGCTGAGAAGGAGCTGAAGGAGTTGCGAAGCTCTATAAAGGGGGAAAGAATTGCTGCGATTAAGCAATGGAAAAAGTGGCATCTACAGGGAGAGTGCCATGAGTATGCTTACGACTTGGCTCTTTCCATCCTGAGAAACTGTCTCAGCGTTCACGTTCCTAACGGGTTGGATCTTCCTTCCTTCGAGGATTACGCTGAACTGCTAATTCCACCCAGTCTCGGCCTTTCTTTGGGGGAAATGAAGGAAATAGTCAGGGGAGAACGAGAGGTGGTCCCAGATGAAGAGCTAGACCTCAGCTCGGATGAGGGGGAAGAGCAATCTCATGGGGGTGCCTTTCTGGTTTTCCCCGCAAGCTCTGATCCTGCCTTGGTTGCTCATTCGTCCTCCCCTCCTGCCGATCCAGCTATTGCTATTTTTCCTCCTGATCCTATCTCAGTTGTTATGCCGGCCCCTGAAGCCGCGTTGTCAACCTCTAAAGCTACTTCTCCAGGACCGGTTATTGGCTCTTCCCCTCTTACCGAGGGATGATTTTTTGTTTTCTTCTTCTTTTAAAGCCCATTTGGTCGGGCTTGTGACCAGGGTAAGAATATAATAAAGTTCTGTCGTTCATTATCCTGTTAATTCCGTTGGATGAAAATTTTAATTTCCATTAGCCTCGTATGAGAGATCGAAATGTAGTGAGCAAATGCGTTCGATACGTGCTAGTTCTAATATCTTGTCCAGGCCACTATGGCCGAGCGGTGTAGAGGTCGACCGATGTCGAGGCCGAAGTTTCCAAGGATCTTGTCTTGGCGATCTAGCCGAACGATGTAGAGGTCGACCGATGTAGAGGCCGAAGGTCCCAAGGATCTTGTCTCGGGGACCTGGCCGAACGATGTAGAGGTCGATCGATGTCGAGATCGAAGGTCCCAAGGATCTTATCTCGACGACCTGGCCGAACGATGTAGAGGTCGACCGATATCGAGGTCGAAGGTCCCAAAGATCTTGTCTGGGCGACCTGGCCGAACGATGTAGAGGTCGACTGATGTCGAGGCCGAAGGTCCCAAGGATCTTGTCTGGGCAACCTGGCCAAACAATGTAGAGGTCGACTGATGTCGAGGCCGAAGGTCCCAAGGATCTTGTCTCGGTGACCTAGCTGAACGATGTCGAGGTCGAAGGTCCCAAGGATCTTGTCTCGGCGACCGGGCAGAGCAATGTCAAGGTCGATCGATGTCGAGGCCGAAGGTCCCAAGGATCTTGTCTTGGCGACCTGGTCGAATGATGTAGAGGTCGACCGATGTCGAGGCCGAAGCTCCCAAGGATCTTGTCTCGACGACCTGGCCGAACAATGTAGAGGTCGACCGATGTCGAGGCCGAAGGTCCCAAGAATCTTGTCTCGGTGACCTGACCGAACGATGTAGAGGTCGACCGATGTCCAGGTCGAAGGTCCCAAGGATCTTGTCTTAGCGACCTGGCGGAGTGATGTCGAGGTCGACCGATGTCAAGGCCGAAGGTCCCAAGGATCTTATCTAAGCAACCTGGCCAAACGATATAGAGGTCGACCGATGTCGAGGCCGAAGATCCCAAGGATCTTGTCTCGATGACCTGGCTGAACGATGTTAATGGTAAACAGTCGGTCGGGTGTTCCTTCCTTAGTCCACTTTGATGAGATTTGTATTGCCAAGAAATTTGAAGCTCTTTATTGATGATAATGAGGGTGTGGGCCGTTAAGAAACCTGACTGACAAGGCCAAAAAAAAGGTACCCACAAATTGTGTTTACAAGAACATAAACAATAATAAAGTGTAAAACAAAGAAATAAGTGGACCAAAATAAAGCTTATCTATTGGCAGAAAACTGCCTAGTTTCTTCATCGGCCTTCAAATCGAGAGAGCTTGTCAATACTATCACTCCGTCTAATGTCCTTGTTTCCGCTAAGTAGCATTTCCTAGCGATTCTCTGCTGACCCCTGATGACACCGATTCTATGGGATGTTGGGAACTTCATCCCTTGGTAATAGGTGGATACAATTGCTCTGAGGGCGTTTTTGGGTGGCTCGTCCGATTATCGCGTTGTACGCCCCTACAAACTTCACCACTAGGAACTCAACGTTCTTTTCTATCTGACATGGCTTTTGGCCGAATTTTACTTTCAGGAAGACTCGGGTAAATGGATACGCTGATGCTTCTGTTACTCCTTTAATGGGTCTCTCTATTGGCAGTAGCCGCTCTTCCGGAATCTCCATCTACTTAAAAGCATCATAATATAGTAGGTCAACCGAGCTACCTGTGTCAATCATTACCCGCTTCACCTCGCTACTGTCTATGCTCAGGGTGACCACTAATGCGTCATCATGAGGGCAGCTAACACCATCTAGTTCAGATTCGTCAAATGAGATCACCCCATCGTCCTGCTTCTGTTTCTTGTTTGACAAGTCTTCACCGACCTGCCTAGCATACCTTCTTCTCCCTTTAAGGGTGGACCCTGCAGCTGCACTACCACCAAAAATCATGTTAATGACCCTAACCGGTCGGTCGTCTTGCTGTCCAGCATTTCTATCATTTCTTACCCTGGATTGCCCTCTTGTATCGTGTCGATCGTCCGGATTCCTGTTCTGCCTTCCTCCTTCGTTAGTATCAATTTGCCTCCAAGGCCTTCGCCAACTGTCAGGCCGACCGCTCCTGCCATCATTCTCCCAATCGGCATTATCTCGATCAGTATTTTGTCCGTACTTCAGAAATCTACCTAGCTTTCCCCTTTGGATGAGGAATTCAATTTCTCTCTT